>KZ651193.1:697141-710287 GCA_001010745.2 Gerris buenoi
TATATATATATAAATTTCCCTCGTTATACATAAATTATTTACACTTTTAATAATAATACGATGTGTCAAACAAAAGTAAAGCTTAGCTTCTTTCAAGGTACATGAGAGTAAAAAGCCTATTCATCCATGCATTACATCATACCTATATTCCTTCTGAGTGTATGAAAATAATCCAAGAACCATATTAAATATATTAAATAAAGGTATAGGGACAAAACACTTAATATATTTTTAAAAAAAACAACAATTAAATAAACAAACATTTATTAGTACCATCCTAAGTGCCATCCTTAATATTATTTTAAATTTTTTTAGGGAATCAGGTAAGTTGAAGTTAAGAATTTTGGTTGCATGAACATCGCCTTAAACCACTAGGGCACACTAATCTTCAATATTTTATCGAAACGTCTTATATGTAGGCTAAAGCTGGAATTAGAGGTTTTCCGAGGTAACTTACACATTAGAAGTTTAGATAAAACAGTGAAGACCAGTATGCCCGAGTAGTTAGTAGTAGGCAAAATGAAGGCATTGCTCATTCAGTTCTGAATATATAATGATTATAAATCATTGTCAGGTTAAGAATAAAAGTGTTAAGTTTGGTTCAATTGGACATAGTCCAATTGGACATAGTTAAAGTGACTCTTAGTATAAAGAGCTAGCTTGTTTAACTACAAAAGTCGAAATAAAAGCTCTAGGTATGGCTTAGTCTATGGTTAAAGCGGATTTCAGTAACAGAGCAAGTTTAACTATAAAAATCAACGTAACGCTGACGCTGGGCAAATACTGTCCTGAAATAACTAACCCTCCTACCTGGCTTAAAACACTGCTAAGCTATTGCATAAGAGGTTAAATACGTTCAATACATTTTGAGAGAAGAGAGACATTCTACACATAACGTGTGTTATATAAGTAGACAGAGAAAATCATATTTACGCAAACGGATTCCATTATCAGAGTCTCTCCACAACAAATAATTGAGACGCAGGAAGCATTCAATCTATTAATATGTCAAAATCAGTTCCAAAGCGGTGGTTGAAAGTAGATTTATTTAGTCTAATTTAAGTGAGAAGTATGGTTGCATGTTTAAGACTCCTACTAAACCCATTTTACTACCACTTTGTCACTGATGATGAATGATATATTAAGAGCTTGAAATTGAAAGCGCTTTGCGACAGTGAAATGTTGGTGGAGTGACTTCTGTGTATATGATGGTAGTTCTGTATTGCTTTGAGGAAAGTGTAGATTTATAAATATAATACTGTTATCAAAGACTCAGTTATCGAAACATAAACCCTACCTTACCAATGAGAGGAAAAATAAATAAGTACAATGTTTTCTTGGTATGCTTGAAATGAAAAGGCTGTAGAAAATCCACAATAACTTATTTCATAGGTACTATTTCAATGTTTCTAGAATTTAAGAGTTAGAAAGGCGAAAATAGGAGTCTTTACTTGTTTAAAGTAATAGGATATACAATAAAAATAATTTAGGATTTTGTTTTTCTTTTTTTTTCAGATAAATCGTGGCTCATCATAGATCATAGATTCCTCCCGATTTATCCCGGAAATAGAAAGAGTTGTTGCTTAAACCTGCAAATTTGTATCCTATGTTAAATGTGCGCAGAAGATTAAAATTAGTACGGGACCAACTTGTGCTACAATCAAAAGTTAATTAAAATCGGACGAGCAGTGTTTAAAATATGGTGATTCGCAAAAAAAAAAACACCGACAGACAGACGCAAGACCAAATATGATCCCTGACATCGGAAACGGATTTCAGTGGAATTTGAATTCGAAGATAAAAAATGAAATGTAATTCTTCAAAATTACCAGAATACTTCAGTTACCTTTGGTGAGTTCAAAGTAAAAATAATAAAAAAAGAAAGCCAAAGTTTTATAAGAACATATAAAAATCTAATTAATTTCACATTACGCAAGTTTATTACGAGGTCCAAGGAAATATTTAATCACAAAAAAGGCCCTTTCTTGTTTTTTCCTTCTTCCTATTGTTCGAAGTAAGGTCCTTTCCAATGGGAAAACAAGGCCCAGCGGCCCTTTTGTTAAAAAGTAAAAATATTTTCCGCACGGGGCCCCCACATTTTAGTTCATCACGCCTTGAAAACTCGCCGTTTTCCAGCTTTTCTTCTTTCCTTATTCATAGAAAAGAAAACAAAAGATGCCACAGGGAGAAAAAGAAGATATTTTGAGATCCAAGAGAAGCCTTTCCTTGTGAATAAAGGAACAACAACATGTTTCAACTCGAATAACACTTTTATACCTTCATACCGAAATAATACTTTTAAGCATCACTATAATTCCAGTATCTTCGTTTTCTTCAATCTTATATTCAATTAAAAAATGTACAGCATTTATTATTAAAATTACATTAAATTTATACTATTTATTTAATTTAAACTCGTAAATGTTAATATAATTCAATTTTTGTATTCTTGTTCGGCTGTTCGCTAGGTCGTTGGAAGTAAAAAAGAAATGGACTGTATCTTAAAGAATAAAAAGTTAAATTTATTTATTGTTTTATTAGGGTGTCAGACAACAAGGTCAATATACACCCATAAAGTTAAATCTATAAGCGTATATAATGAATTAAAGATGTACACAAGATAACCAATATAAAAATACCGTATGAGTCGTTCCTGCTTGAAATCCGTATCCCGGCAGGCTGGACTAAACCTCATGGTAAAGTCAAGAAGGAAGGAAGAAGAAATGCGACACACACCCGAGGTAAAAGGAAGAGGGAGAAAGACAAATAGTGAAAAAGACCACCTCGAGAAAGCAGCGCACTAACGCCAAAAGTTAAAAAGAAACAAGTAGTACGATAGCACCACTAAATTGCGTAAAGATCCTAACATACCACCCACCTTGAAAGGACTCAGGACTCCCAAACTGGACTCTGGAAAAATATTGGATTAGTTTGCGGGCCGGATTAGCCCCACTCATTCAATAATTCTATTAAATATACTCGACACGATAAAATAACAATTATTTATTTTTGCATGGTTAACGATAACTGGGCGATGGTTTTTTTTTTTTATAAAAAATTAAGAACAGTCAATCATTTTTCAAATCCATGTCCAACAGTCGAGTCCGTAAAGGCCCTATATAAAATGGAAATGAACTTCACGATTTCCACAACCATATAAATAATTAAAACCCTTTTTTAAAAATACGACAAATATAAACAATTTTATTCATAGAAGTAAATGTGCTAAAAGTAAAGAAGTTATTAAATAAGTTGAATGAGAGAGAGAGAGGTCTTTTAATAAAGTTATAAGTGTCCTGTTTTGAAGGGAGGCCTGGAGAGAATGATAATAGATTTGGGAGACGAGGTGAGAACAGGGTAAGAAGTGCTCTTATCTAGGGAGCCGTTTAAAAGCAAACACACTTGACCTGGTTCAAAATTAACTGGCAAGGATTCTTTACCGCTCCCTTCAATTCTGTACAATTCAAAACAAGTTAGCCACTAAACTTGACTCCAACAATGAGTCCAAATTAGCTATTAGTCACCTGATTCAAAACTCAAGGCTTTTCTAATACTAAATTTCTTGAGTGAAATAAAATTCTATTTTAGTCAGTACATTAACTAATATTAAAATCTAAACTTGATCAAATAATAATAAGTCTAGTGTGTGATCATTCTCTCAATTCTCAATCAAAAACATTGATCATTCTCAAGGGAGTTCTCACCAACTCAATTGCAGTTAACTTCCATCATGAAAAACTCCTTTCAAAAAATAAATTAAATAGTAACTGCCTCAAACAATTATATGTGTCTTAAGTTTTGAGTTGCAGTCTGTACCTGAAGTAGGTATATACAAAAATACAAGTTCACTGAACAAAATCGATCCATCGATTAAATTAGTGCAAAGAGACCTTCTAAGACTCTCCTGGACTGAACAAAAACAAGTAAGGCGTGCTTCTCGTAAGTATACGTGAGGCGATAATCGCCGGTTTCTGTACGATTAAGTCAAAATTATTAAGTGTAAAATTTTAATAGTTCCATATTCTTTTTCTAAACTTCAAGACCTTTAAATTGATGTATAACATGTCATAGGGACTAAAAACTTTCTTCGCCCGCCATATTGGCCACTATCTTGGAAATATTAAGTGTGAAACACAAAAAGTGTACAGTTAGGGGTCAATCAATGGTCAGAACATACGTAAACATACTGACTAAACTGGATATATGTATTTGTTTCAAAGGTGATCACACTCTACACTTACTAATAACGATATACATATACAACCGCTTTATTGTTTAAAAAAAGCTGATCTACCTATGTTCAAAGTTTATGCACACATATTGACATTCATTAGTATAATTAAAATCACACCCCTTTTCTCAAAGAATAAATACCAATACATATTAAAGTAAACAAATTAAATGTGTTTGATCAAATATTCAAACTTCATTTGTACGAATAGAAAAAGTGTTAAACAAGTAAGGCGCGCTTTACGTTAGTACGTGAGTCGATAATCGCCGGTTTCTGTACGATTGTTTAAATATTAAGTGTGTAATAGTTGCATATTCTTTTTCTGCACTTCAAGACCATTAAATTGATGTATAACAAGCCATGGTAACAAAAAACTTTTTTTAGTCGCCCGCCATATTGGCCGCCATGTTAAAAATATTAAGTGTAAAAACTCCAGAACAGTACTCACAAATGCCAAGATGCACCTGTGTGCCGAATTTCATGTTCCTAGCTATAATAGTTTATGAATAGAAACATGCCAACGGACAGACAGACAGAGCCGTTATATAAGGTTGCTGTTAGTACTTTCTGCAGAAATCTAAAATAGGAAAGGTGAATTCGGAATATTAAGTTCTGAGGTTGTTAAGAATTGTGATGTTAAAAAAAAATGTATTAAAGGTTTTGGTGATTAAACGGAAGATTTAAGATTGGAGGGATATGAATTTGATCACTTATAAGGCCCTATATACGACCCGACACGACCACCCGACCGTAAGGGCGAACGGGGTTGCGCCCGACAGTTGGAGCGTGTGTAGGCTTGTCGGCGGACCAAAACCGCCGGACCCGACCGTCGGGAGCCCCCCACCCACGATCCCTGTCAGGTCGGACCGTGTGTAGCGCTGTTGGCCAACTCCTCCACCCGACACGACCACAACCCTACCATCTACCACAGTAATCATCCGAATCAGTTGTTATTTTTTTAAGAGTTTGGTTGTGTCGGGTGGTGTGTAGAGACGGCCCCGACAAGGATTGTCGGGGTGTTTGGTCGTGTCGGGTCGTGTGTAGGGCCTTTTAAAGACTTTAGCTTAAAAACAGTTTTAATATTTTTTTTCACGTAATATAATAATAATGTAATATTTAATAATAATAATGAACCCCCGTCCTGTAATAACCCTGGCAGTTGATCGGGACTAAAACCCAAAAGAAAAAAAAAGGAAAAAAAAAAAAAATTCACCCCCATCATATTTTACCACTAAATATGAGAACAATATCCTCTCGACCATGAGTTTTAACCAACAAAAGCATTTCCAACAAGATTTCTAACGTCAAGCATGTATTTTCTCATGACAGATCTCTTTATTCTGGGCAAACAAACAATATAAAATGAGAAAATCTAAATTTTATAAATTAAATTCTTAACCTTAGAAACTTTTACAGAATAAAAATTGTTAGAAGTGAAATGCAAATTTGAACACAGGTGAAAGTGAGAATAACACAGAAATTTGCAATCATGTGAAGGTAAAAAAGTCATATTACATTAAACATATTTTGACAACAATATAAATATTACGTTTAATTTGCTGTCAAAAAATATCTCGTTAATGACAACATTTTTTAATAAAGATTAAAAATTTTTAAGAATTTGGGGGGAGTAGAGCCCCCAATATTTAGAGCTAAAATGCATTTCTTGATTTCGCCTCGGGTTATAATATTATTTTAACATGCTTGTCTAGTCATTCATTAAAATAGGTCCAATGGTTTAGGCTTTCCTGAGTCGGCACATACGACAGACAGAGATTTTTAAAAAGCAGTTTTTTTTTGTTATTCAAACGAGCTTAAACATGTAAATCTAAATAAATCTCAAAATCTAATTTTTATCTTATCACAATACATTATCATATAAAAGTAAAAACCGTTTTAAAGGAAGAGAATAAGAGGACGAAAATTAATATGGAATAGAGATGCAAAAGGGACAAGATAATAACGGTATAAACAAGATTCAGGTTCAAATATAATAGCCTGTCTGATCTAAAATGAGATTTCGACAAATGAAAAGGGTTATTACAATAAAAGGATTTAATATCTTATGCGAGTCCAAAATCTCAAATTGTTCATGACAGAACCCTTTGAACATTAGTTTCTAAACAGTTCTAAAAGGCGAAATAGTTGTTCCAAAACTCGCCTCAAATAGAATACAGTGCCGCTCGTGAGTTTTGGACCTCATTGGATGAAACTAATGAAGATTCTTGTGGTCAAACGATATTGGTTTTCTAGAGTAAACTTCGATTTTGAATTTCCTTCGAAATTAAGGAAAAGCGGAGAGATCACTTAAGTGGCCTCCAGTAAACTTACGCTTCAAGGAGTTGAAAATGGAATAGGATATTAAATTTTTGGAGTACTTGGGAGGTAAATTCGGATATATTGAAAGATATTATAACCGATAGATGTAAGATTCGGTAATATTAGAGATTCGAGCGGAAACAAAAACGAAATAATCGATTTTAATAACGCAAATTAATGTAAGAATAAAATGTTAAATGTATAATGGAAACATTATAAATTGTGTTTTGCAACCTTATAACAAACACTAAATTATAAATAGATTCTATTTCATTTTAAGTAGTCTATTTCCAAAGCTATAAATAATAATCCAAATTACAAAAAACATTTAATAAAATGTTGCAGAAGAAAGATTAAATTTGTAGTGAAGTAGATGCTTCACGTTAAGAAAGATTAAATATGTATTGAAGAAGATGTTTCACGTTAAGAAGCTTTAATAAATAAATAATGATTTACTTGAACAAGATACATAATTAAGTTGAAATCCTGGTGGATAAAGTAAATTTTCGTTTTTCAGAATGATCACAATTCCTTCGTTGCCCAAAGTAAACTTGGAAGCAAAAATGTTAAATTTAGCTTTTATAGCAGCATAGTATAAGTTGTACAAAACTAACTAAGAATTAACAATTAGGTGTTTCTACCATGATTTTGTGGCACTAACTCTTGGCGGATAAAACACAAACAGCAAAATGGAATCAAACTCAAAATAATAGCAATAAAAATTGCTAAATATTGGTGCCTGAATTACTTGTTAAATTGAAAACACGCTTTTAGAGAAACAGAACATCAAATATTTGTCTTACATAAAATTGGCATTTTTAGCCAAAAAAAAAACGATTCATTTATTATAGTTGTGCAATTTATTTAATTATTAACTAATTAATACGATTAATAAAATTATATTTAATGGGATTTAAGACGCTCATGACACAATATAGTTGTCGTTAACAACACAAATCATGTACATTGGGACAAATTTGACTAACTAACTATGACACATATTCTACGGATTAGGTTAGGTTGAAAATAGACATCATAGATTTTTTTTTCATCCAAACCATAAAATTATTAGATCACCAAGTCCGTCCCTTTGGACATAATGAAAATAAAGGAATATCTGCTAAAATAAAGGATATATTTATTTGGATATAGTTGGATATCAATATCTTATCTAATGATACAACATTATAATTTTAAGACAATCCTATCTAAATTTTATTTACCAACAATATATTTCACAACCATAATATAATCGTTATCAAAAAACAACAAAAGATTAAGGATAATATTTTATCCCACTTTACCTAAAAATAAATTCAAGGTCTCGGACTATAACTCAAATTCCAACAATTTTAGTAAATCAAAGCATTGTCTTCAACTATAAGAAAAGTTGTTCTGGAAGTTTATCTTGAGAATGTTATGAAGTATGCTTCGGAAAAGTTCTCGGTTAAATTTACAAGGAGAAAGGAGTAAAAGATTTTATCTCATCCACTTCAAGTTTTAGAATTTGATTAAGAAAGTTTTTACAAAGAATTATTATTTAAAACTTAAGGCCTTAAACCTCTCAAGGTGGTAAGAATTAAAAGATACTTGGTGCGTAAAATCCGTTGTGTAAAATCTGCAACAATACCTCTCTAATCCGATACGACAACATGGGACCAAATCTCATGCATTTTTAATGAGGATAAAACTCTTTGTATCAGATCAAGGTAAGACGAGTAAGTAAGTCATTAAGTCCATATTGTTTAGTCTGCGAACTTTGAAGTAGATTTAAAATTGACATTTCCAAAAGCTATTTGTACAAAAATAAAGATAGTTCTGCCTTTAATCAGAAAAAAGATAATAAAAAAGTAATTCTTTATTCAGTTCATAATATAATAAAAATTGTTTATATATTTGTTTTTCCCTCCTTGATTCATTTTAAAAGTTTTTTCATATAAGGTCGTAGTTAAAGATTAAAGAAGACTTTAATAACAGGCATATTTTGTTTAAGTTGAGTGAAATAACACTCATCCAATCATTAGTTAGGACATAGGAACTCGAAACAGTTCAAAGAGAATTGGTTAGATTTTCAGAAACCCTACCCTTGGAATGGTTATATTCTGTTTTGTTAGTGGTTATATAAGAAATTGCCCGAGGTATTGCATGTCTTGGGTCTGCATTCAAACTTATAGGTAGCATTCTAGGTCTCTATCTCGGATCAAATTATCCGCTACGGTGTGCCAAAGTGCTTTTCACAAAGCTTTTCTTCCTTTCCTCAAGAAGAAGTAAGTAAATGTCTCACCTACTCTCATCTGAAGTATTCGATTCTTAAATCAATCGTCCAAAGATTGGTAAAACGTTGGACACTTAGGTTTTTCTTTGTAACCCAATTCTGACCATAGAAGGATTAAAACACTTGAAGTGGATTCGATTGATATTTTTGTAGCAACCCTGGCAGAGAAGTGGTCTTTGGAGACCTGTGTTCCTTCATCTTCTAGTATACTGTCCTTAACTGAAAAGAAAGACTCGAAAAACCTTCAAGGTTCCTTGTTTTTCTTTTCTCGTATTTTGAGGACGATTCTGTCCAGGTTGCCTTATTCGCCGGATAAGGGGGAGTCGATAAAAACAATATGGCTGCTTTTTCTCCTGTCGGGTCGAAAGAAAGGTCGAGGGTAAACCGGTTGGAAGCAAACTCGACCATTATATCCCCCCTCCTTGTTCCAATAACCTTTCCCGTCCCAATATCGACACAATAGGATATTATAAGTGAAAAGGCCGGATCTACACGTTCCCCTTCCTAATCACACACCGACACCGAGTCGGAAAACCCCGAAAAACTAGAAGAGAAAGAAGTTTAACACTTACCAACACGTCTCGACAAATCCCTCTTTCCTCACTCAATGAATACAAGCCGATAGTAGAGGAAATCAGGAATTGGACCCAATATAAACTGGAATTATATATATATAAAGCCACCTTTCATTCATTGGAACAATAACCAACTATACTGGATGAAATTTTCTCTCCGTCCTACTGCTTAGAGAAATTGAAAAGTGATATCTCTGTCAGAATAATAGCAACTTGAAATATTGGAAACGGTTGGAGAGTGAAAGCCGGATTATCAAATTGTTTAAAATTAAAAACTAACTTAACTTCAATTTCTAGACGGAATATAATATTATCAATATTACCTATGCATTTGAAAAGCTGATTGAATTCTCCAGAGACTTATAGAACATAGAAACAATAACTTCAATTTTACCAGCTTATACTTTTAGGCTTATAGTATAATGAAACATAACTTCTATTCCACTTTACGGGCATTTACTTTTGTCAACGCTGACAAAGTTATAATCAACATAGTCATTATAATCAACTAAAGAAAATTGATCTAAAAAAATATTCTTAATGGGTTTTCTTTACTATAACCAAACAAGGAAACACAAAAAGGTTATATTCAAAAGGACGATGGTTTATGTCCCAGAGAGATGAGGCAAAGTATGTATTTAACAGAAAAGTTGATTGATAATCACGTATAGTAAATCCTAATTTAAGTTAATCCTGATGTAACAGAAACGGCCAAAAAAATGTACATATGTAAGAAACAGGAACGGAACAAGAAAAATGATATATTAGATAAATTATAATTCATTTTTAAATGTTTAACGCTATATAATTGGCAATTGCTTTATATTGCTATGTATTCTTTACTGTTTTAGATAAAACAAGAATGATAAAGGCTATGCGAAAATTAAAATAAAATTTTAGTGACCAAGATACGGAATTCATGCAGAAAATGTGCTTGCCTTGTTGGATATCGGCTGCTTTGTTGATAACTTTGTTTCTTGAATTATTACATATTGCAATTAAGCCGATCTGGGACAGAGTATGGGCTAGAGAAGCGTTCAGTTGGTTTTTAAATAAAAGTATAAGAAATCCTGATATCGACAGAACACTCGCTCATCGAGGATGGCACTGTGTAAGCAAGTTACGGCAAATTATTTTCTTTATTTAGACCAATCCCATTTTAAACTTAGCGTGTGTAGGAAAAATCTTGAAAACTTAAATTTGACACCCTTCCCCTGCCTAGAAACCTGAAATTTCTCAGATTATGTACCTTTTTTGATGACAATACAATATCAGTCATTAGTATTAAGCGATAAACCACTAAAAGAAATATCGAGAGATAGACCAGTTTTTTTTCACGGGAACAACGGATCTAAAAGTGGAGTTAAAATTATGTTTTCGGTTTCGACTAGAGCTGAACATGTATCCTTTTTCTGAGCATGTATGCCACATTTTATCGCAATTAGCCCGGTAGTTTAGGCTCTACACGTATGCACAGACTACAAAGGCACCTCGAAACATGGAAAGCCACGTGCTTTTTCTGTATAAGTACAACGAATATGAGAAAGTACAAAAGTTAAATACTAAAAAATAACTCTTTAGTCCACTAAAAAACTTTTGTACAAAGACAGTTTTTCAACGAATAGTTGGGTAGGGCGGGGCTAGTTGAGCACTTTTTATATAATCTATAATAACTCCTAAACGGTTCATCGGATTTACTTGGTTCCTTCAAGGTTAGATCGGTAATTTACCCTTCTTTAAATGCCTTCAGAAAATAAAATTATTTCAGATCTGGTTTAGAAAGTATTATCATTGATGCAAGAAATCTTCTAGTTGCTCAACCTGCCTCATGGTAGGGGTAAGTTGAGCAAGGGTGTGGGGCAAGTTGAGCAATGGAAAGAATAGGTCTAATAGTATTATGGAAATTGCTTAAAACTACAATCCAACATTATTAATAACCAAATAAATATTTTTTAAGATTTTGCAATTTTGCAGCTTCACTTGACTGTTGAATTATTTGACGTTTTTCTTATACAAGTCTGCATCCTAAAATGAAATGCAGGGCATTTAACTTTTTTTTACAATTATTTGACAAATTTTTATTGAAAAGTATAAAAAGGCACGACTATAACGGTCTGCCATCCTAAAACGAGAGTCAGTATAGTATTTGTAATAAATAATAAACATTTAACTTTTTGTAGTGGTAAAGGAGTGAAGTTGAGCATGCCTGCCCAACTAACCCCGACTAGACTTTTAGATAAAAAGTTAGGTTATGAAAAAATGGGTGGACTTGGAACTAAATAGCTAATTATAATCAAAAGTAAAATAAACACATAAAATATCAACACTTTCGTGATTGCATTTGGTTGTTTTAGTACGAGTCTAGGAGAAAATAGCGATTGTCAATTTTTTTACTTTTTACTATGAAAATTAAAAAATGTTTCTGTTATCTTTCTCGATTTTCTCAGGGCAACTGAAGGTCAAGCGATGCGTTCTCCTTCCTCGTACCCTTCTTTTCTTCATTTGAAGTATTTTTGTGAAATGCGTAGTTTCAGAGATATTTAAATTGCCCAACTTACCCCTATGCTCAACTAGCCCCGCCCTACCCTAGTCAACTTCAATTTGTACAATTAGTTTAACTTTAGAGTAGACTTTTTTTTATTCCTAATATATTGACATGGATTATTGTCATTTGTTTTTTAGGTGATTAAAAAAGAGGATGGTTGTCAGTGCGTAGTGCTGGACAATATAGGAAGACAATTATTTTATCCAACTCTTACAAATTACTATGACTGCTACTCATACTGTAGAACCTGCAGATACAGTCCCCTACCATAAGTAAGAAACTATTCTTTATACATACATATCTCTAAAGAGTAGGCTGCCAAATAGTGTTCGACATAGCTTCCTCGTATTCTATCACACTCCTCGCATTTAGTGATTTTTACAAGCTTTTATTTAACTGGTAATATTTGTATGTATCCAAATCTTGCAACTGAATTTTAAAGCAGTTGTTATATTTAAACAGTTACCAGTTATATATATATATATATATCACCCACATCATCATCATCATCTCCCACTAGGTCAAAATTACTGAATTTTCGAGGGGTTTCGTCCTTGCCTTATAAATCGGTTTGTTGCTCCTAAAATATGAATGCTAGAATAATGATATTATTATCGTTAGAAAGCTTAGAAAATTTCCTAAAAGAAAAGTTATCCTAATTCCTTTAATTCAGATTAGCATTTGCTGCATCGAATTATTGAGATTTTTTTTATAATTTTATTTTTTTGGTGGTGGCAAAACTTACTAACCAGTATAGGTGCATTGAGTACACTTTCTGGAAAACTTCCTCATTTACTTACCTTTCAAAAAGTATTCATAACTTTACCCATTTATTCGGCCATATTTTGAGTAATAACCGATGGAAGTTATAAAAATGATTGTAAAATCGAGAAAAATACGAAGTTTAAAAAAATTTTAAACTTTGAGTGTCCGCCATTTTGGAATGTTAGAAGATAGAAACCTCAAGTTTGCGGCAAATGTTTTCTTTTTTTAAGCCCTTTCCAAAAATGTATCATTGTATGGGTGTCCCAATCTAAAATTTCAAAGTTGAATCCAATATGGCGGCAACAAATATGACGGTAAAAACTATTACCCAACAAAAATGTAGTTTTTTATAAATGATAAAGATACCCGCAAACCGGAACTTAATATCTCGATTATAACTGGAGATATTAAGCCGTTTCCGGACTTAGATCCCCCT
>KZ651193.1:712045-746036 GCA_001010745.2 Gerris buenoi
GTATTTAGTTGTATCTGTTTAGGGAATTTTATTAGGTTAGGGAAATTTATTTAAATAATTAATTTTATGTGGTTTTCAAACCTGAAGTGGCTATGGGTAGCTTGGAAAATGGCTGAAGCATGAAGCATGTCTTGATTTTACGATTTTGTTTTAAGTTTGTTCGCATGTAAAATTTAGTTTCTTTTAAAGTTATTTTGAGTAAACCAGATGGAGTAATATTTAGATGATAGTGAATGTAAGTGTTATTTACCCTTTTTTTAATTATTATCATTCTAGCCACCAAACCACTTATGTATCTCTTTTGTCGTTTCATTATAGTATGTTATGCTTTGCAGTTATTTTAGTTAGATTTTGTTAAATTATAGTTTAGATTTTGTTTCAGATATTTATTTATTTAACTGAGTTTGTTTTATGTTAGATTATTATTTATAGTTTGTCTACATTCTCTGTACATGGATCGATGAGTCTATGACTCTTTTACGAAGTTAAGGTTTATTCTAGTTAGTTATTTGTATTACTATTATTATTATTATTGGTGATCACTAGTTAGTCGTTATGATTGAATATTTATTTATTTATTCCTGCATTTCAAAGAGACTTCTTGTGCATGAATTAAGTTACAATAAATTTAAGTTTTGTTTAGTTATTTGGTTCTATTTCTTCTAGTTATTTATACCTTATTTATTTAATTGTTGATTAGTATTTAAGTAAGTTAATTATTCGTTATCGTCGAATTGAGATTTTATGGACCCCTACCAACTCAGATTGAGATAGCCGAGGTTTAGGATTGTATGTAACTTGGATTCCTCGTCTTGAGTACTGGGTACAGGACGAGTACCTGATTCTTTAATGAAAGTAAGTTACAATATATATAAAGAAAAAAATAAAGAAGAGTTTGATGAATAGGTTGGTCACTTTAAGCGGATGACGGGGATAGTGCATTTGCTACCACACTTCATTTATAACACCATTAAAAGCCTCCCTTGCTTTCACAGTGACAATACTGCATTGACAGACACTCAGTTAATAAATCATAGATAAAAGGCAACAACTGAAAATATCTATAAAATAAAACCATCTAAAAATAGCAGTCTTAAAGCAAAGAGCTTAGAAATAAAATAAAAAATCGCAATGATAAAAATAACGAATACATATAACGTACTGAGTATAAAGTAAAAATAGATATAGAAATAAAAGATAGATATTTTCCGTTTTAGTAACGAACTCTATCCTAAAATAGCTTAAAGATATCTTACACTTCTCCTAAAAAAGAAGAGATTCCTCTTACGTCCCTTAGCTTTCGTATGGGATAGTTCAGTGGACTTGACCATAATATTTTGGCGGTTAAGCTGGAAAACAAATCTGTTTCAAAGCTGACGTTTTATTGCCAGAGCAGAGATCTTGAAACTAAAAATAATCGGTCCGATAAATTGAACAAATATTTCTCTCAGACATTGAAACTGGTATTAAATGCCATAATAAGTCATTTAACTCTGGAGGTTGTTTAGTTTTTATTACTCAATAAAATTAAAATTATTTTTCATCAATACCTTAGGAACTAGATATTTCCCGGGAAAACGACTTATAAGGTTAGGTTTGTATTTGAATAGACTATGTTTTAGATATTTTGTGGCATAGTTACCCTAAATGTAAGGCTAATAATGTCATAATTGCGCCTCGGATGTATGCGTAAGCCAAGTTTCATGAACATTGGTTAAGTAATTTAGGCACCCGCGTTTGCACAGACATACTTTAAATGCAATTTTTTTTACTTATTTAATGACCCCAAAACGCACAACTCTATGTTGTACTGCCCTAAAAATCATAAATTTGTGACGCCTTAATACATTTTGCAGGCACAGTAAAAATTCATAATAAAATCGAAAATTTTTCGATTGCACTGAAATTGGTAGTAATTATGATTCTTTATAAGACAAACATTTTTACTGAATTTCGTTTTGATAGGTACCTACCACCATGGGCGTATCCAGAGGGGGGCAAGGGGGGGCAGCTGCCCCCCTTCCAAGATGGGACAAAAAATAGGTCTGATAAATCTAACAAAACTTTTTCAATTATTGATGCTTTATTTAAATTTCCTAATTGAGCTGAGCGAAGCGAAGCTCTTATACTACACTTTGCATTTTTTAGGATGCATACTTCTCCTGAACGGCTGAACCAATCCGCACCAAATTCGGCACGGTCATAGTAACCAACCACAGGAAGGTATAAATCTGAAATGGTCAAAATCAGTACACAGGGGTACGAGGTACAGGGTACATAAGTTTTCTCCTGAACGGCTGAGCCCTTCCGCAATAAAAATCCGGTACGGTCATAGTGACCAACCGCAGAAAGGTATAAATCTGAAATGATCCAAATCGGTACATAGGGGTACGAGGTACAGGGTACAAAAGTTTTCTCCTGGACGGCTGAACCGATCCACATGAAATTCAGCAGGGTCGTAGTAAACAATAACAGGAAGGTATAAATCTGAAACGGTCCAAATCGGTACACAGGGGTACGAGGTAAAGGGTACAAACGTTTTCTCCTGAACGGCTGAGCCCTTCCGCACAAAATTCGGTACAGTCATAGTGACCAACCACAGGAAGGTATAAATCTGAAATAGTCCAAATCAGTACACAGGGATACGAGGTACAGGGTACAAAAGTTTTCTCCTGAACGGCAGAACCGATCCGCACAAAATTCAGCACGATCATAATGACCAACCACTGGAAGGTATAAATCTGAAACTTTCCAAATCGGTACACAGAGGTACGAGGTAAGGGGTACAAAAGTTTTCTCCTGAACGGCTGAGCCCTTCCGCACAAAAGTCGGTACGGTCATAGTGACCAACAGCAGGAAGGTATAAATCTGAATTGGTCCAAATTGGTGCAAGGGGGTACAGGGTATAGTGTACAAAAGTTTTTTCCTGAACGGCTAAACCGATCCGCTAAATAGTGTATGCTCTTCAAAAGTTATAAATCGTTAAAATAGTGCATGCACCTTAAGATGCATGTCATTGGAAAGTTCTTTAAGAGTAGTTATTGTTGATATGTTAACGTTGGTCATATTTTAATTTATGAGGGGTCCTTCTATTGGTAAAATTGAAAAAATAAATATATAAATAAATAAATATGATTAAAATGCACGCTCAGCTCAATATTGCAAGCATTGCACACCTAGTACCTTAATACTTTAATTGAGTTATTTTTAAACATACTTAAAACTGATCAATAGGTGTGGTTGCTTTCTTTTTAGGGTTTCGTTGGTAAAACCAAAAAAAGAAACCCTTATAGTTTCGTTCCTGTGTCAGTCTGTCACTCTGTATAGTTCCAATAACTTTTGAATCTAAAGAGACTTTCCAGTATTAAAGAACGTTTTGATGCGCACACAAGAAAAATATAGGAAACTCAAAATGATCAGCTGTTCAAATTCAAAATGGCGGATAATTCAAATGACGCGATTTTTTTTAAATATTTGAGTGGGGTATGAAATGAAAGATATTGAAGAGTAGATAACAAATATACATAACACTTTAGGATCATGTTTAATGTTTCGCGCCATTTCGTCAAAAAACATCAAAATTTGAGTGTCCCCTCCACCTATAAAACTCTGATATTTCTGCTGTTACTAAAAATATAAAAAAAAAATATGAAAAATGTGCGGTTAGATGGGCCAAAGAAATAGTCAGATTAGGAAATTTGATCTGACTCATTGGGAATCCAAAATGGCGGCTAATTCCTGTCACGGGGAATTTGATTTTTTTAAATTTTGTGTGGAGTATCATATGGAAGGTATTGAAGAGTAGATTACAAAACTAATATCACTTGTGGGACTTGTTTAATTTTTCATTCCATTTTGTCAAAACATCAAAATTTTGCGCCCCCCCCCCCTTTCCATATATTAATTTCATGTTCGATACCAACGAACCATTCTTTACGTGAGACTTCACGCCCAACCAATTAGGCAGTTTTCCATTTTCAACAAAAACAAATTTATTTGCATCAATACCTCGAAAACTAGATTTTTTTCCGGGGAAAATCTAGTTTTTGACTTAAACCTAATCCCAGAAATCCGATACTGTGTTGGAACTATCAAGGAGATAATTACATTTCTTGTGAGTCTATTTTACGACGCAAGATTATTGCCAATATTCCATAATGGTGTATGAAACTAGGTGGTCAGAGAAGTACAAAAGCATCCCTGTTTTTAAGGGTAATTTCAGAAACCTGAAAAAATTCTTATCAATTGAATGCAGCGGCGTACAGATCTTCATATATTGTCTCGGTAGCATTAATTGCTAAATATTCTTCAATACTGGAACCCGTAGCAAATGCACTTCAATCGAAGACCATATTCAGCCTATTCTTGACATGCTACAACTTCATCAAAGATGCGGAGAACGCAACAACTGGCATATTGAAAGAAGCAAGTGACATGGCTTCCAATTTAAATGTAGACACAACTGCCACTCGCATTCCTGGCTGACAGCAGCATAGAAGCAATCCTCCAGCCGAAAATCCATCCGAATTTTGGAGAAGGGCTCTGATAATTTCCTTCTTGGATTCTATACTGCACACAAATCGCCAGCATTTTCATTGACGAATTACCATCCTAGTAAGATGACAGATGTTTCATTGGAGCAATGAAACATTCCCTCAGCCCTTAGCCCCTTAAATCCCTTAGCCGAATCAAAATCCCTTAGCCGAATCAAAACATGTCTAAGAAGTACATGGCGAAAACAGGTTAGCCATGTTAATCATTTCGAGTTTTCGCTAACAAGGAGCAACTAAAATTACTTCTACGAAAAATTGCTTCTAATCCTCGAAAATTATTGTTTACAGATTAGTTTTTTTTTTAAATAAATATTTTATTCTAACTTTGGTTATCATTAACACCCCCTCCCCTATCCCTTATCATGAACTGCCCCCTCTTCCGTTTTGAGCTGGATACGCCCATGCCTACCACCATTTTGAAAATATCAACTTTCAAACTATAAAAAAAAGCTAAATACTTTTGAAACTATTTCGCAAGGTTGATGCTGAAATTTGCACCAATTATAATTCTCTGTATGATAAAATAAGTCCTCCAAATTGCAATTTAATATCTGCTGCCATTTTGGAAGTATTTGGTAAGGAAGAGTGACGAGACATCCTACATCCATTTACGTCATTTATTGTTTTATTTTTTTTTAATTTGGGATGAATGATCTTTTATCCAATGTTTTCAAATTTATTAGATGCATCGAGTTTTCTTAATCGCATTTAATTGAAGCGAGCTTCTTACATTCAACGAAATATGCTCCGTGTCTGTCTGTGTGTTTGTCTGTCTGTGTGTCTGTGTGTTTGTCTGTCTGTGAGTCTGAAACGTACGACGATAACTTGAGTAAAAGTAGACCGATTTTGATAAAATTTGGTACACATGCTCATTTTACCAATGCTCAGGACGAGTTCGTTGGACAACCTTGTCTGTCCAAACGTTCGCGCGCAACGCTTGCGTAAACGAGCGCATCAAAATTAAAATTGGAATTTGAGGACGGGAAAAAATTCTAACTTTATCATTCAATGAGACGAACATTTTTTGCAAATAACATTTTGCAGTAAACCAACAGCGACGCCACTATAAATTAATAAAGATCGATAAACATTCACATATTTATATATTACTATTCGCTCGTTTCAATGATAGAGCCACGCGTTGCCTAGTTATTAATACATAGTTTACAAAAATATAGCACAAAAACAACTTATCTCTGGCGAAGAATCGACTACTAATTATAATATACTATTCATAAATAACAAAGTGAAGACGTTTCTGTACATGTGTAGGAATCTATCAATTTTAATTAAGTTTAGTCCATTGTGTGCCAAATATTTCATTTAAATTCACTCCAATCCCAGAAGAAATAGGCAATTTAAATAGTAACTATTTCTAAATGAAAGTGTAATAACATTTCACTATTTTTAATCATTAGTACCTCATTACAATCTATATGGATTATGAATTTATGATTTTAAAACATAATAAATTCTAGAAACCTTTGGTGTTATATTGCAATCCGTTCTGAGACGACTTGGAAAAACTTTGTCATTAGTATTATCATATTTTATTATTATCATACATATGTTATCAGTATTGTCATTTAGTATTATCAATTAATTCAAGTAGTCCCTATAAACATATTCCTTTAATCCTTTTTTGATAATACCCATTCTCAATCTTTGAACACCGTTTTCTCAATAAAAAACTTTTAAATTGTTATATATGTATTTACTATACTTACAAGGTTCTATATTTAATTAGCATAGTTTCTTAATGACAATACGAGATACACATTATGAAAATAAGATAGATAATGTGAATTTAAACAAGTTTAATAAATGCCAAAGTAAAATATGATACTGCTAATTTTTTAATAAGATGTAATAAATCTTATCTCTTATAAAGATAGAAGAGAAAGACCGAGCAGAAACTGGGAACCGCTAAAGCTAAAACCATTATAAAAATCTTCTCTCAGAAATAAACTTACAAAATATTATATTACAACATCTCAAATATGTATATATATCATAAATAATTTTACATTGAAGACTTTTAAGAAGATAAATATGAGAAGGGTAATAATTATAAAAGATAGATAAACTTACAAGAGTCCTCAGTAACTTAGAGTAATTTAAGTAGTAATCTGCTTACCTGAAACAAGACCAATAAAAGCAAAATTAATAAACTGAAAAAGTTGAGATATTATTGTATTTCGTACAAAACTGGTAAATTAGTACCATTAATGTGAATGATCTAGTCTAAATTTAAAATAATAAGTAAAATCTCTCAATTTTAAGGTAAAAAATCGTTCTGAGATAACTCAGACAAACATTCTATCCAGAGTTCATAATTACTTAGCCCGGTGTTTTCCATTTACTATTTTTCGAGTTTTTGTAGGTACATTTAATTATATTGAATTTTATAAAAATGTATCACAAAAATTACTTCTAGGCGGTGAATCGAACCCTGCCTCTTTCCGTTCGAGTTCAAAGCTATTTTTTCAGGAACTAGGTTTTTCCCGGGAAAAGGGCTTATTATTTAAATGGTCTACATTTTAGAATGTTTTAATCAAAATCATCGGACTGTTTTCGAAAAATAATTTTGATTCACATTTTCAAAGAGTTTTTGGAGGATAGTGGCTCAAAATTTGAGGAAAATTCATTACTCGATTTCGCCTCGGGGTATAATTTTTCAAAATCGGCCCAGTTCGGACCAGTAGTATAGTTCCACGTGTCAGCAGACATTTATTCGGGATATCACAATACTTTCTCTTTATATGAGAAAGTAGGAATGTGAATTAAATTCCAGCATAGGTTTATACTTATTATATTATTAAGGAAGTGTGCGAGTATGGACATTTGATTTTTTTAGAGTTGTCTTAGTCTTAAAGGAAGTAAAGTTTGACATTTTGCTTCCACTACTAGAAGCTTTAGCGGTGTTGAGCATTATGAAATTGCCTAGAAAATCCTGACCAGAGAAAAGATAAGCTGGGTTTCTCCGGGTGTAACCTTATCTTTGGAATATCCTTTGGTGGCGTACAGTCTAATCGTTAGTACCTGAGCTGGTAGACTGTTTTATCCTAAGCTTTGATACTGGCAAAGGAGAAAAGCAGGGATTTGGGATTTGGACCAAGGGTAAAAACCATTATCTCTACTAGGTTTTTCTTTGTTTAAATGTCTATGGCTGACTTCTAGTTCTTCGTACTAATCTTTTGCTGTGCTTGCTGACGGGAGAAGTACTTTAATCTTTACATTTGATAAAATGTAAAGATTATAGTACTTAACAATTACATTGAATAATTCCAGTGGTGACCGCTCCCGTAACATGAGGGATTGTATCTGTACAGCGGCTTATTACGTGGTAACCGTATGTAGCTGTGCTGTTAGTTATCTTTTGCCTTGATCCTGGCTAATAATCGAGCTGAGGGGTAGCACTCGGCGTTTCATATTATAATATAAAACGTGGAGTGCTGTCCTACCGCTGATCTATCCTTTGTTCTTTTACAGCTTCATCATTAGCCAGAATCAAAGCAAAATACAACTCTAACAGCACAGGTACCGACGGTTAGCACATAAGCCGCTGTGCAGATACAATCCCACATATAACGGGAGCAGTCACAACTGGAATTATTCAATGTAATTGTTAACCAAACTACACAGCTATAACATCTTATCTAGTCATCTTATATTTTACGAGTCTAAATCACGATGCTTAACAACTTTAAAGAGAGATAATACTAAAATACAGACATCGCACCTCAAAAGACGAAGTTATTATTATTAAAAAATTTAAACATTTTACTAAGGAAAAGAATAATCCGAAAATTACAGGTAAATAATAATAGCAACTCATAATAATTGCAATACTTATCATAACAATCCTAATTTACTCACACCTAATAAATCTTCGAGTAAACATATTGTTCATAATTAGTTGTTATACCAAAGAATTGGTAGTAATCAGTGACCAAGTGAACTACTAGCTCCTATAATAAATTAGTTAATTAGATTACGTGACAGTGAATATCATTTTGTTAATTTATGGGTACATACTTCAGATGGTTATATACCACAAGGGCTAAATTTTAGTTTCACTTATAAAAGTATACTTCAGAATAATAAAGCAGAAAATTTACTTACACTTTCTTAAAATTTTAGACTTTTAGGAAAATTTATTTCACTGTATGCATCACGAGGTTGTTCATTGAATATATGTGTATACTATGTACTAGTTAAGAAGGCAGTTTCTTTTTTTTTATCTAAATGTATATAACTCTAGCACTCTCCCCCCCCCCCCCTTTTCTCGGATAGGTCGTACCACACTCACAGTTGAACATATATCTTTGTCAACAGACTTGTTTGTTTTTAAAACTTTTTTAATAATATAGAAAGACAACAAGAACACTTTTATGAAAACAAAAACGGAAATTTGCTGTCCAAAAAATAAGCCGCAGTATCGACAAATGAGTTTACTCATCAATATTTAGCAAAACTATTGTCGTCGATGCCAACTTTTAGACAAGTATCGTTATATTCGTGAGCGCTATTGATCTAGGTTTTACGGCGACGATCNATTCTGCAAGATTCTAGCTAGCCGAATCAATAAACAACATAAATCAATGGATTTTGCCGGTGTGAAGGCAAAAACGCAGATTCTTTACATTTTAATACAAAAACCCAACCCCGAATTTTAATAAATCAAATGTTCATTGATTTAGTGATTTATTGATTCTTTTGGTGTGAAACGGGCCTAACTGACCTATACTAAGTGACAAACTACCATCAACTTGATTATTGTTCTACTAACTAAGTTCGTAACTATAAGGGCGGGACATGGCCGCTCTCCACCAGTTTGTTTTTTCAAAAGCCTATTGCCAAGTTATGCCCCGCAGACGAACTTAGCCGACCATATATTCTTAAAAGCCCCCAAAAAATTTACTTATACACAAAGTTCTACCTTGATATTAGTCAGACACTTTTTTGCATGCTATCTCATGGACTATAAGTAAAACTGTTAAGATATATGTTATGTTAAATTTGGGTTCACCTAGAGACCAGGTTCTAGATCTAGAGTATACTTTAGAGTAACAAACGTGATGATGCATACATTGACTTGATACAACAGTATTTACGCACCAAGGGAGTAAAGTAAGTGATTGCACCCTGAGCGATGAAGTTGTGGTTCCTGAAGCTTAGCCTCAGGAACCACAACGTTCACTCCCTCGGCTCCGCCTCGGGAGATAATTATCGCGAGGGTGCAATTGATTTTTACTCCCTAGGTACGTACAAGATTTTACCTCCAAAAGGGAGAAAAAAATGGAAAAGTTTTAATTTAAAATTATTTTATTCAACAAAAAAAATATATTTTTAAATTTATTTAAAACAAAAAATATAGTTAGATATAATATTAACAATTCTCTAAATAAGTTTAATCATGTTAAAATTAAATTATATAGATAGGAATTATTTTTGCCAAAATGTCAATGCTAAAATTTAATGGGAGAATCAGCTGGAAGCCAAGTCGTGTATTGAATGGTATGTATTGACAACTGATGTATTTACATAATAGATAAGTTAATCTACATTTAGAAATTATTATTTCACTTTTCACTTGTTTGTTTGTTTTAACAATGAATCATTATGGCAACCCTTGTGGAGGTTACATGACATGAGGTGAAGATGACATTATAGATGTGGACATTAAACAAAAGTTAGTGAATGAAACGTGTATTAGCACCAAACTTATTTACTTTTGCTTTATATAGGGCAACACTGGAGGGAATCATGAAAGTTCATGATTCCCATATTTTTCATTACTCCCTGTACAACCCGACCGGGTGCAATGAGTAACTTCCCTCCCTGTAAACTAGGGAAGAAAGTTCACTTTTTCTCCCTGCTGGAGGTAAAATAAATTTAGATATTTTCTAACATAAGAATATATTCTAGACTGCGAAGCAATGTAAACCTTTGAAATTGAATAGCAATAGACCAAGCTAAATTAGAACCTAAAATACTCTCTCTCTCAACAATAGCTTTATGAACACGAAACCGACTTGCAACCGCAGGCTATCATCATCATGTCCAAGAGAGTCAGGTGAGGCAAGGAATCAGCTCATTTCTATTATCTCATCATTCGTCATATTAGATTGCAAATATTTTAAAATTATGCTCAACAAAACTATATATAACTATCCTTATATTCCGTCAAGGTATACATGTATAGATAGGTAGATTTTTACAAAGTATAAATTGTGTGATCATTCAATATTATTTAAAACTATAAATCGTAGAATTTTACCACGTATTACAAAGTATAAATTGTGTGATCATTCAATATGATTTATTAAGTATAAATTATAGAACATTACCATTAATTAAAAAGTATTTCCTGTTCTAGCTGAGAATTTTAGACGTGTTTTACAATGTCCACACTGTATGCAATAATTTATAAACTCAGCTTTTATCTAGTTTATTAGTTCTGTCTTTGTGTTAAATATTGTTCTCTTCTTGTTGTAGGAACAACTCTTCTGTAACTAATGTTGTATTCTGTGAAGCAAATTCAAGTGATGGTCAGTGTTTGGGGTTAAGCACAAAGCTAGCGCTTTTCATGCAATTAAACATGGTCTGGTAATATCATCGCACTATCTTTTTTTAAAATATAAATCTTCTACGATGGACATTCAGCTTTAGCGGAAAGACTGAGTGACTCTAGCTAAGTCATAAAGTATTAATCATACAATATTAATCGTAAAACTCAAAACAAAAAATAAATAAATAAATAAATAAATAATAGTTCCTCTAGCTTATTNTTATTTTATTTATAATTATTTATTATACTCATCGAATATGTCATATACATGACAAGAGTTGCTTTACTTCCGAAATCATAATTACCAGTATATTAGTAAATGTTTTACTTTTTAATTTATATTCTAGTAACTCAGTGAAAAATTAACACCACCATATTTAAGTCCCAAGAAATCCTGTATTTTGTTTAATTCGGAGTGAGTTTTGAACATAATATTCTCAGATTAAAAGTAAAAAAAGCGATTGTCAAAACATTTCATGAGTAAAAAAAAGTGAACATGTGTCAAGAAATGACATACAACTAACAGTTGACAGCTAGCTTACAAAAGATGAGTAGAAAAGATGAGTAAATTTATTTTGGATAAAGTTTGTCACGTTTTCCTCATAACCATTTTTGTAACATATATAATTACGAAATTTTATATGATAGCTATGTGATTGATCCATATTTTTATTACTTTTATAATAATTCAGCGTTAGAACGTTGTTTTTTTTTTTTTTTGTCACAGATAAGATGGTGTGCGTTGGGTGTTCAGGAGTCGTCATAGTTGGAATTGTTATAAGTGTTATGATCACAATTCTGGGAATTTTGGAATATTTCTGGAAATCCCCATGGGGATTTTGGTCATGCGACAACAAAGTTCTCAAGGGAGCTAGATCAAAGCCGTGCCTGTGCCCGACCGAAAAGAAAAAGAGTGATTTAGACAGCATTGAAGCCAGTAACAGGAGAAATTTGAAGAATTCGAATACAAAAAAATACACCAAACCTGACATGGCTTATAAGAATAAAAAGAAAACTCAAAATCAAAGTCAAAAGAAAACCAAATGGGCTTGGGATCTTTAATAGTCTTAAACAAAACATTGTCAGTTAACAGATAATTAAAAAGACTTCATTGTGCATGTTTACTAAGAACTATTATTTACTGATGAAACATACATATATAAATTTGTAACTTCCACAAAGTGAAACTTTTCACAAATATTTTACAGAGCATTTACGAAACTTACGTCAATATAGTAAAATTTAATTCGAACCATCATAATAAATATCTTAATATTCGATTAATTAACTAGTATAAATAATTTGTTTTTTCATCAAACAGTTTAACTTATTTTGATCAACTGACTAATTATCAGTATAACAAATGTTTGATTGCAAACCCCGGTTTTGCCGAGTGTATTTGTAATTTTTCAATAGATTTATGATGAGGACCATTGATTTTTAATTACATAATAATCTATCATTAATGTAAATAGTGGCCTCACTTCTTAGTGGATCCTATTTTGAATATACTAGTGTTGATGGTAGAGAACATCAAAACAAAAAAATATATAATAATAATATAATAAAGGGGTTTGTACGCCCGACGACATAGAACACCACGAAGTGAGTCCTTTAAACTTTAAACTAACCTGGATAGCTTTGTTTAAATCCAATATTGGATTGATACCAGACAACTAATCCTATCACACATGAGTGAAGTGTTGGTCGGTATCCCATGACTCCACAACACTGGGTTCATTTGATCGATTTAATCAAACCAACACGAAAGTGTCAACCATGGTTTTCCAGGCTGAAACCTGGCGGCGTTAAATGTTTCGATCAGCACATGGGAACAGTGCTAAAAGTCATTAAGTCCACCCAGCACAATGTCACATTATGACCCACAGCATCAATGACATTGAGAGGGACCCGGTCCGAGAATCGAACCTAGAGGTGTAGTCAGAGGTGGCGGTCACCCATTTAACTACTGACCACGCCCGAAGCTGCTTAACCACAATTAGCGAGAGCCAACTGCTCTCCTACTCGAGTTATCGAAGCCCCGACTCATTTAATTACTGCAAATTCTATCTTCAAATTTAAAAACTAATGAGGTTGAACAAGAAGGATAGCTTAAATCCGTCACGATGGATGAGAGAAATACTTTCTTTTTAACAATAACTTTATTAACACGCAAAAGACTTTCCACCGTAAGCTGTCCTCACCCGCAAAAAAGAGATGGATTCAGATAAGACAAGAAATTTGATTATTTCTATTATGACAGCATTTATAAATTCACTGCTCGCAAAAATACAAGAATACTTGAAAGAATGCAGAACGTTACCATCAATATCACCGTGAATAGACCTTACATAGAACTATAGATCTTGTGCCTGAAACTATAGATATGAATAAAGATGGCCTTTCCTTTAGTTTTCTATATCAATAAAGATAAAGGAGAGGAAAAAATTATATTGTATAAATTAGAGAAAATTATTTCCCTCAGTATATAATACCCAGTGTAATAAAACAAACGAAAAATATTTTATTCCGAGATTTTTTCTTAAAATAAGAAAAATATTAAATGAGAAATAATAATAATAAATAAACTTCATTCTATAAAGGAAGAAAAATAAAATATTTTTTAGTGGATAACCTCAATACATAGATGGCAAAGTCTCCCTATGCAGACAATATTTTCTTTTTAAATTTCTCAATTTTAGCATACTTCATATTCCGAGCAATGAATTTTAGCTCTAAACTTAAAGCCGTTCCCCAAAAAACTTTTTTGACGATTTTGATATGAAATATCTAAAATGCAGTTAATTTCACTCGACCCTAAATAAGTCGTTTTCCCAGATATTGTTAAAAATAAATTTAATTAAGCTGAAAATAAAAAACAAAATGTAAACAACCACATGTTTAAAACTTTTTTAATAAGTTAAAAAGAAAAAAAAAATATTATCTAACTTCAGTATGATTTTTGGCACTCAGGGGACCATAAAAACTATAAATCTATGGGCCATTCAAAGCTCAGCTCGACTTCATACGCTATGCCAATAATTAATTGCCTTCACACTATGAAAGTAAAGTTTAGAAATCTGGAAAGTAGACATGGATTTTGTTTCCTCCCCCTCCCCCCAAATATTAAAGGCACGAGAGAAAAACCTAATTCTGAAGTGTAATATGTGTAATTACACAAAATTAGTCAATTATACAACGAAACGTTAAACCAAAGTTTAATTTTTATGACATTATCAAACAACCAAAATTATACATATTTATAAAAAGGCTCTTAAATGTTTAATTATAAACCGACAAATTGTTAATTTGTTTATTATTATAACAAGATAATAATAATAATAATAAATAAAATAATTATCGAATCAATAAAAAATGTCACTCGGACCTCTAGGAATAAGTGGGTACTTCAAATTTACCTTTACGTTTACAGAACATAGAGATAAAAAATTTTAACGCATCAGATTTAAATTAGAAAAATTCAACAAAAATTATCTGAATGACATAATTTAAAAGTCAAAATATCTATAAAAAAATAACAATAATGTAATCGCTTAAATAATAGCCTAACGCCGCGGAATAGGTGATATAATTAACTAAAAATAAAATCAATTCAATAAAAAGAGAAGTACCGATACGAGATGATACGCCAACGCAAGATGTAACAAGAAAAAAAGATATCCTGTAATGATGGCTTAACTAAAGAATTACGGTAATTTAATACTCAATCTAACAAAGTTTTAATGCATCTATGATTTATTACGTAAATGAGATAAAAATAGAAGTGGCACTGCGTAAAATTTATTAACAGGGCTTGTAGCGTATTTTCCTCAAAATATAGTGACCTGTTATCCCAAATAAGTGACTTAATTCAAAGTAAGAAAAATTAGCAGATTAACATAGGCCAATTACAAAATTTTTACAACATTGGTGTTTTGAGCCAGCAACTATTTTTCGTTGTTTAGCAGACTGTTCAACATAGGTCAATTGCGGTACTTTTTTTTACTAATATAAAGAGTGCCTCAATTGCAACATTTTTACTTTTACAACAGTGGTGTTTTGTGGACCGTAACTGTGCAAAAAATATACACCATACGTTCTTATTCGAGATTGTGGATAGGCATGGAGCTTTAAGTAGGGCAAAATAAAGGGTGAAAATAAGGGTGGGCCTGGTACAATATAGTCCAGTAGAATGGTACATTTTACCTTGCATCAAATAAGGTAGTTCTGATTTTTTGATATGTTGTACATGATGGATAGATAATGATACATCAAAGTTTTCGACCTCGGCAAACTTCCGGATCATTGTAAAATACTTGAAAAACCACTAAATGTCCATGTTTTTCTTGAATAACTCGAAAACTGCGGACTCTAGCGAAAAAAAGTCTATGTACATAATTAAACTTCATTAAATTTTATACAAAAAAGGTTCTTTAAATTTTTTTTTAGCTCCAACCGTTTTTGAGTTACCAGCTCTCAAAATTAGATAATAAAAAATAAAATTGGATAAGGGGGCCAAAGTACACTTTTATTAGGAATTTCTGACCTTAAGCCCCACTATATTTATTTTTCCATAAATTATTGACTCCTCCTACCATATTTATCATTCCTCTATTTACCCCCAACCCCTAGACTCATCCCCAACAAAAACTCTACCAAAAAGGCCCCCCTAAAGTTTTTTTGTAATATTTGAAAAACTGAAATAAATTTCAGTTGTTGCTATATTCCTCGTAAACTATGCCTTGTTCGATGTTAATTTTTTATACTAGTTTTGTAGTGAAATAAATTTACAACAATTTAAGTCCAACTTACTTACTTAACTTTTACTTACTTCCTAAAACAATGAAATAAAGAGGGGCCTGGGGGTGACACTTATCCCCCCCCCCCCCCCCCCCNTCCAATCCTACATAATTTTTATTGCCAAATTTTAAGCGCTTGTAACTCAAAAACGTGGGAGCTAGACTAGTAGCACCTATTGGAAATTTAATAAAGAACAAATTTTTACACAACCATATTTGACTCAATGTCAGAGCTTTTTAAGGTACATATTTGGTAAAAAGCAAAAAAAGCACCTGTCCTGCCTTTTATCGCTCCCCCCCCCCTCCCTACATATCCCGTAAATAAAATATCTTTTATAATAGAACTAAAAAAATTATATACTTATGTTTGCCGATAAATAGGTTCTTCAGTGTCAAAAGCGGTGAAAACTGGAATAAACCCCTAAAATTGGATTATTTTTAAAAAATTTCGAAACTTGAACAGCTGTATCTTAAAACGTACTGGGTTTAAAGAAACAATTTTGTTCTAAATTTATTATTCTTTAATAAACAATATAGTCCTTTTTACCGTAAAATGTGTCCTTGAGGGTCAAAATTGATAAAAATTTAGTGGTTTTTCAAGTGTTTCAATGATCCGGAAGTTTGCCGAGATCGAAAACTTAGATGTATCATTAGCCATCCATCATGTACAACATATCAAAAAATCAGAACTACCTTATTTGATGCAAAGTAACCCCTCTTATTTACGACGATTCTACTGGACTAATATTACATACAGTGGTTTAAAAGTATGACACTGACTATTGACACAACCTAAATATGTTTAGTATTTTTAATAACAGGGTGCACTATTGCATTTTATTTAATCGCTTGGCCTACATGACAATAGGAATTATCCACTGATCCCTAGCACAAGCCTCGCGCGGAGCGCGGGGTGAAAGGCTAGTGTGTTTTATATTACTTGTTTTTAATTGTGTTACTTGTATTTTATTTACAAATAATTATTTCTGAACTAATTTCCTTGCATTTACATTTGTCTTTTGTTGCTTCTATTATATAATAGATAAAAAAGCACTCATTTACTTGGTTAACCACCCAAAATAAGTTTAATGTATAAATATTTCCTTGAATTATAATACTTTATTAGATTAAGCAATGTTATCACCTTCACATACTAAAAGTTCGATGTTTCTTTGTCCCAAAGTTCTTTTGACTAGACATCACTTTGTCTTCATAGTTATTTAGGCAAAGGAATTATTTATAAGAGGTAAACAAATATAGAGTGGGTAACCAAGCACATGATTACCACATGGCACTAATTTACTTAGTTAAACCAATACTAGTTTGACCCAAATACACAAACATACGAAAGGTGTTAAATTTCATTATAAAAAACTATTGACTTTATCGAAAATGTGTAGCACAAAAAAGTTCTTAAAATTTAAAAAGAAATAAATTAACAAACTTCTAAGTTAATCGAATAACAAGAAATATGTAAGATCTTGCAAATTTACAAGATTTTCACTGCCTTTAGTTACATAATTGTGAAAGGTGAATGGTGTTACTTTATCTTCTTAATGAAACGTGGAAATGAAATAGATCATTTTAAAATTACTAATATCTATGTTGTAAAATTTGACTTTTTTCTTTCATTCATGGACTTTAAAGGAAATTGATTTTTTAATATAAAATAGAAAGTATGAGATTAGAGTAAAAAATGATAGTTTATAATAAGAACAAAAAATCTAAGTTAAAAAGGACTGATTTGTGGTTTTAATTATGACTATCATTCAAAAAACTTCAATTTTTTTTCATTTAATTTCATTAAATATTTTTCATTCATTTTTTTTTTTTTTTTTTTAGAATAATCGAATAATTTAAACATTATATTAAGGTTTCCTAGTCAAGTTATAGCTATGTAATTGAAATAGTGGTTGGCCGGATATTAACAGGATGAGAGAAGATGCTGAAGCAATGTAGATGTCAGATTTGAACGTGCCAACTTCCCACTATGAATATATTATTACGCTAAGACCCGAATGACAGTCACGTTGTGCGGTACCTGTATAACACCTTTATGATAAGCACACAGACCATACAAGAAGGCCTTTTTAGCACTTCACAACTTTAATTAATACATATTTAAACAAACGAAAAGGAAAGAACAAAAGTAATATTTGAATATTGTACACATTTATCAATAGTCATTTAAAATTTTAAGGTAAACCATTACTTTAACAAAATATAAAAACGTAATTTGCACTACCTATTGATAGCATGAAAATTCGATTTTTAGATTTACTATTTGTAAGTCAAATGTTAGTAGCCTCTATAATATTTAATAATTTAATTTTCATAAATTTGATCACTAAACACACTACAAAATGTATAAATTTAATATTAAAGGTCGACCAAGAAGTGATGGCAGTCTAGGGGCTGCGCTAGAATGGTTTTTATTTGTTTATAATTTTATTATTATAAATTATTTATAATTTTTTTTTAGACGAAGCTAAATTTACAGTTCGTCGTGGTCGATCTTTAATTTTAAAATACTCATTCAGAAGTTATACTCGTTATAATATACATTGAACTTGATTTCAGGGTTAGAAAAATTCACTGAAATCCGCAAAGAAATCGGTAAAACGATCAAACAAAAAAATGGGCTGGTGGATAGAGTTAGTGGGCATAGTGCTCACTGCTTTCATGGTAGTTTTAGCAACAGGACTCGGAGCAGGATGGGCAGTTTTATACAATCAAGTAAGGGTATTATACAATATAATACTAATTTAATTAATATTGTGTGGCCAAACAGCCACATGAAAACGCAGGACATAATGAGGAGAACTTTTGATTGATATCGGAAACGACAATAAATTAAGAAAATAAGTGTCGACAAAAAATAAAATATGTATTATTCATCTTGACTTAACTAAGATTCATTCTTGAGTTCATTTAAGTTTATACATACTAGAGCCATTAAGGTAAACTTTCCTACTCAGCAACAGGCGACAAAGACATGTGGCGATGCCACACTGCTGGTTTTCCATTTTTCATATGAAGCGGTAAAGGACGCCAGTGGAGTCACTGTCACATCACGATATTTGCCGTGGGATGCGTACTTGGTCTTTGGATAAACTAGTAGAAACCAGTGGTGTCGCTGTCACATCACGGCACTTGTCTCAGGATATGATCTTGCTTGTATAGAAAATTCTTTAGATTGTTACTCTCCTCTGATTTTTTAGAATATAAATGACTTTGACTAAATAACTATTAAGAAAAAGGGATGTTTAGTCCAATATAATTTGGGGACAAAGGAATATCACACTTCTATTTTTATAAGGGGAGTAACAGTCTAACTATTCCGTACATCTCTTTAGATTGTTACTCCCTTCTGTTTTTTTTTACAAGGAGAGCAACAATCTAAAAAAAGTGCCAAGATTATATCAAGGGTGTCGTTGCAACTTCTAAATATAATCTTACCAAATATAATCTAGCTACGATTATTATTGAAAACTATGTTTAGAAATTGGCCCCCTAAATGTAAAAAAAGCTTCATTGTTAGAGTTTTAAAACTCAAAAATCATAAAGGGTTATATCTTCTAGTTTACCACTAGGTCAAAGGGTAGTACAAGGTTTTTAGGGTGCCTTGGTCAGACAGCGACAACACTGGTTCCCACTATTATATACAGGTTTTGCTATAGTTCATTTCCCTGTATTATTGTATATTTTATTTATGTTTAATATTACATTAATCTACATCTAGCTGTCAAACATCCTTATGTGGAATCAAGGAGTTGTTAGTGAAGATGAATTGGTCCGAGGAGTTCGAATAACCGAGGAAGACATGCCAAAAGAAGAGCATTTAGAAGACGACTGGATGATACCAGAAGTTCAACAGAGCCAAAAGAAAGCCAAGTCCGTTCCTAAGGCATCGGCCTCCACACCCTCACCCTCCGACCAGACCCTCTGGAAGAGTAGAACCTGCAGCTCCATCCATGTAGCTAAAAATCTTCAAACCATTCCCACCGACAAAACTTAAAAAGTAGAGGCATTATAAATATAACCAACGTCATATTTGTTTTATTTAAATTAAACATTTTCAAGATTAATTGGCATTCATGTATCAGTACGTATAATAGATGACAACCTTGGACCATAGTGGTACCTTAGTCGTTAAGGCGCGTCCACACTATGCCGATCGGCATCATTCGGCTTGTGCCAATCGGCAAAGCCGAATTAGTGTGGACGTGACGATCGGCTTTGCCGACGTGCCGAAAGTTGAACCTAATCGTGCCGAATGCAACCTGAATTGGCTTGGTCCTGATCAAAGAAAGCCGAACCGAAGTTTGAAGTGTGGACGTGCCGATCGGCTTTAGTCGACAGATAGTTTTCATAAAGTAAGGTTTGCAGACTATTTTCTACTACAGTGGGGGTACTCGCGAGATGGTTCGGCACCGATCGGGGCGTCCAAACTACTAAAGTAATGTGGACGTCATGCAACCCGAATGGACAGTGCCGAACGTGCCCACCGGCTCAAGCCGATAGGCCTCATTCGGCATAGTGTGGACGCGCCTTTAGAGCATTGCATACATGACAATTACTGGCCATGCTTTGCAAGGTACTGATTGATTCATGGGATCAATAGAAGGGGTTAAAGAAAACATTATTTACCAACAAGTAAAGGTATAATATATAAAGTATGATAGTAGGTAGAGGTAGATAGTATATAGTATGATATGAAAAGCATACAAATAAGAACTTTCAAATCGGTTTCGTAGAGGCATCTTGGAGGGGGGATGTGACGGTAACAGAGAGCAAATCATTCAAAAGTTTGATTCAAAAGTTATTGGAACCATACAAAGTGACATATAGACACAGAAACGAAACTTTAAGGGTTTATTTTTTTGTTTTTACCAATGAAACCCTAAAAAACAACTATACAGAGTCGTTATAACGATATATAACAAGGTGTGTCACTACCCTTTCTTTGAAAATGTATTTAAGTTAGACAAATCCTACAACCAAAACCGATTTGAATAATTGATTCATTCCCCATTCCCCCACCATTCAACATTTACAAAAGATTAATGTCAACAACTAATCATTTTAACAACTTAATATTGCGTGGTATACGTTACATGTTGATTTATTATTGCCAATATGACTATTTTAATTTACCTAAAATTTATCTTTTCGCGAAAAACACCAACAAATGAAAGATTGCCTAGAAAATAAATGTTAACTGTTAAAATTATGGACATTTGAGAAAATTTTAATAAATATACAGCTCTGGCAATGAAATAAAAAAGCGAAAATGCATATCAAATATAAAGAACAATTTATGGTTCTCGAGTATTAAAAAATCACTTTCACAGATTCTTGTCTGCGCAGAATTGATTAAAAAAAAAAAAAAAAAAAAAAGGAAACTCCATACTCAAAACTAATTAGGGAAACTTCAGTTTCTGATTTAATATGTTTAACACAGTTGATTCTGGACAAATCTTTGATTAAAATTTATATTCACACCATAAAATAAAACATTCATAGATGTTTCTTGCACTATTATTATTTTCAAGTTTGGTTTTATAAACGCTTATTGTATCAATGATGGAATGATATTTGTAATACCGTTGGTTTCTGAAAAAAAAAAAAAAATCCTATTAATACTCATTTTTAATTTTCAAATAATATTTTATTGAAACTCTTATCGAGATAATAATCAAAGGACTGACACATAAATAACTATTAGTCTATTACTAAAAAATACGAATGAGATGAAAAGGTCGAAACGTTTCGTGCAATGAAATAGTGTTTTCGTAAATTTTACACCTTAATTATCGACCATCTGAAATCTTGTTTATTAAACTGCAAGGGTAGGTATACCATACTAATTAATAAACTATTATTAATTTAATTTTTATAAAATAAAAATAGTAAAAGAAGAATACCAATTAATTAATTCATTCATTAATTAATCAGACTAAATATCCAATAATTTGATTAATAATAACTTCCACAATATGTTATAGTTAGGAAACTGTAGAGCAAATGTTTAAGAATAATTAAAGGAATGTAAAATGAATCCTTAAAGCCGAATATAATATGCGAAACACAACAGAATACATAAGGCCAAGAATCAGGTTTAAGATATATAAGAATAAGATAGTAACAACTAGATTTGACAACGACTTTATGTTAGTCTAAATTTACTGTAATAAAATAAAGCTTACATACATTATATAATGTATTGTACGAATTATTTCACTCCATTACATCACGGACTAACTTACATAAATATGCTGTGTCGCCGTGTTCACTGGAACAATATTAATTTAAAACATATTTCTACAACTCCCCTACGCCTACGTATATCCCTTAAATAATATTTCTGCACCAACTTTAAATGTAGCAAACTAAATTTCATACGACACTAAAGTGACATTAAGATAAGTTGCAACAACTGAACAAACAAATTTTATACGAGTATAAAATTGATAATAAAAAATAAACAAACTATCTGGGACAACTCAGGCAAACTTTTAACACACTTAATTTTACACACTTATTTTGTTCTTTCTTGTAACAGAAAAATTGGCAGTCATAGCAACTAATTTTTTTAAAAACATCACGACTTTTTCAATAAAAATTATCTTACATATTTTCTATTAAAGTTAGAACAATAAACTAAACGTTTCCCTTTTAAAATGACACGCTTGCTCCTATAGCTGACTTTAACATTAGTTTCAAGCTTTTAAAAAAACTATGGTCAAAATTTTTATCCTCCATAAGTACCTTATTTTTATAATCAATGTATTTGTTAGATAAGCTTAACAACTACTCTATTTAATTAGCATTAATTTAATATAAAAGTAACTTAAAAAACATGGCAAACACATTTTTATTTTTACAAATTGATTTGACTCAAGTTAGCGAAAAGATCAGCAATGGATTCAAGGGCGGTTGTACTTGTATTTGTAAGCGACTTATTCATAAATGCTTCATCAAATATAAGCAATTAAAACAGGATATTTTTTAAGCTTTTCCAACCCCAACGATGATAATGAGAATAAGCTACACGTGTAATTTTCTTGAAGTTGTCCCTTTTATATCAATTTAGTATTTATAGGCGTATTTAACACAGTATTTATAGTCATTAAGGGTTGTTTGTGATAAAACTTCACTCAGTTATATCATGTTCTGATATCGGCTATATTTCGCCCCTCTCCGGGGCATGGTGCCTAAAACATCATTATTTATACATACATAAAATACAAGTATTGAAACACATCTTAGTTTTATAAATCTGAACTACACACAATGACAAACGTTGTTTTCCTACCGTTAAAGTGCATAGGTACTGTGTTTTTTATTGATTTATTTATTTTTTTATTATTTATCATAAAAAAAACCCCCGCCTTTAAATACTAAAGAGAATAAGGTAGTTAGAAAAAAAGTTTAAAAAAACGAGTTCAATTCGAGGTGTGATACATAGGAACTTTATTGTTCCATTTAGGGTGCTTTATATATATATATTTTTTTTTTTTTTCAAATTAAAAATAAATCACCTTGTACGCCTATTTATGTTTATTTATCACGTCAGCTTTTTATTCAGAATTTCCGTAAATTAGTAAATATTCAAGATCCTATTATGCGACTCTTGAAATGAGTAAAAGAAATAATTACTGGACCAGTAATTATTCCTAGGGATTGGAAGAAAAACAATTTTTTAAGAGATGAAAATGTAGGGAGATGAAAATCTCTAATAGAACAATATCTAGAAGTATGTTTTATATTTTCTCATTATGACTAAGAAATTACTGTCGAAAAAGAACTTTCCAATTAGTAAATTGGAAAAAGATTTAATTTTTTTTCTTCTTACTTTCAATGTTATATTGTAAAGATATAAAAATAAAACTACTCAATCCTTTTAAAGAGTGGAAAGACTTTTTTGATAATAGCAGAAAAAGTCCTAAAATAAATTGAAGATTAGGGAAAGGGAAGGAAGACAAGTTATTTCATGAATTTAAGGAAAATTCTGGACCCTAAAGGTTTCATCTAGTCACTAGTTGTGCAAGAGGATCGCTTCGGTTAAGCAAAACTTTGCTTACAATAATGTATCAATCTTACCTAACTTCTACTTCAATCTTTCAACAATATAACATTCAAAAAAATTTACTAAAACTAACCTATTACCATAGAAAACTACTATCACAGTGAGTTTTTTTTTTTTATCGAATTGTCTACAACATGATAAAATTCTAAACTAATTGGCTCTTGCATGTTCACTGAGACTTACAGTATTATACACCAATTATTTTGAACAGATTCCAAACAGATTGTTCCTTAAAAAAAAAAAAAAAATAGATTAGACGTACTTTACAATCGTTTTCACATTATATAACCTTTTTTAAAGCACACTCAACTAAAACTTCCACCCTTACACTGACATATTACGTAGTTGTATACATTATATAGTTTGAATTCCAGAGAGGGGAGTATTTTTTTACACTGATTGATCACATCGTGTATATTATGACCAAATAAATTAGGATGTAAAAAAGCTCTTAAAGGTGAAATCCACGTCCATAAAGTTTTGAGTTCCGAATTGTTACTTCCCTAACTTTTTCCACTACATTCAGGCTCGACTAAGGACTTACTGACAAAGACAATACCGGGACAGAGACAACCATTCCTTTCCAAAAGGCAGTATAAGTACACAGTTCTTCTTAACTCCAAGATGCTAAACATCCCAGTGGGCGAGCGAACTTCAAATCCTTTGTGCCCCAAATTTCACCAGAATTTGCCCAAATACCAAGAGAAGAAAACTCGCAGGAGCTTAAGTTCCTCTAGTCAAAGTTTCACGAAATAATAATTTACAAACTTTTACTAGTAGGTAGTTAAGTAAACAGAATTTTGGGAACTAGGTAGCAAAAAACTGTAAATATATAAGGGAAGCGAAGGATTGTATATTTGCATACAATATTTTGTAATACTGTGCCATTAAATAGTAAAAAAAAAACTTTAAAAAAGTGGAAAAATCTGAAATCCCGAAAAATAAATAAAGAACAGAACAAAACTTATAGTCCAGTCAAATTAGACAAATAAATGACCAAATTGCGGAATAATTCAAAGTGAGCTGAACTTTTGCGCACACCTTTATTTAGTGTTTTCAGACAACATCCAAAAAGTACCCTTGATTTGACCTTGAGCTTCACGAGATATAAGGCTCAGATGAGGCCAAAATTGAGTTTTTCGCTTATATCTCCTTTCCTATTGACTTTAGGTGTTGGATAGTCCTTTATAAAATTAAAGGGGAGGAAATTTTGAACAAAAAAGTATTCTTGTAGTTTTTTTGTAAGACCAACCGTTTTTGTAAAAACTCGCNTCAAGAAATCCGGCTAACTGCAAGAAAGTCTAATCTTTTATTAACTCAAGTCAACACAATAAATTAATGTCAAACAATCAATGTCACAAAATATACACTAAATATGTATTACTGTGCTTTGATAATGAAAATATCTTTTTATTTTCTCATGTACTATACATGTATATATAGTATATTGTATATTACAGTAATCCCCTAAGTTACAGTCTATTATCCTAACTAACGTTGTGTAGGGTGGGTGGCTCGGATAATCAAAATTAAAAAAAAAAAAAATAAATAAAATAAAACTAAACGAAACTTCGTAATTAATTTTATATGTATTTAAATGTCCCAAGTAATTCAAACTAACTTTTAAAATTAAACATTTTCAATGAGGAATTCGAATTTATTAGTTCCTAGAAGTTTTAAAAATTCGCTTCCTCAGTCTCATTAAGTTTATCAAACACATAAATATGAGTAACACAATACATTGTCTTTTACTTAAAGATAGCGTTACTTAAAGTTAGTGTTATATGCTATTTAAAATTATAATCAAGGATGAGGATTAAAACACTCTCTCATCTGTAACCATGGGCTCATCCGAGAAACGTTTCTACGAAAAAGGATCAACTTAATTAATAATAATAATAATTAAAAAAAAAAATATTAAGAACACAAATGAAATAAAATTATTAAACACTTCAACGGCGTCGTGATATATATGTATACACTCTTAAAAATCAAGATTTTAAACTGATTGGTTAAAAAATATTTTTAGCCGTTACTTTTTTTTTTAAACATAAAAAGTAAAACTAAGGAACGAAACAGTTAAAGGATTTTCTGGAAATTGTAAAGTAATATCTAGACGGAGAATTATTATTTTTAAAAGCAGAAAAAAAGTTTTTTAGGGTTGGTAAAAGGAAAAATTATAAATAAAAAAAAAATGAATCTTTTTAGGGGTGCAAAAAAATAAGAGGGATGGTTTGCAGGAAAGAAGGTAGATTTTTTATTATAATTTTTTTTTTGTAGCTAAGATTTTAACCTCTCAACTCACCCCTTAAAATCTTAGAGAATAACAGCGGGGCTAAGTTTGGAGAAGATGAATTCTTGAGAATAATTCCTCGGAAGTAAGAAGAAGGGGTTGGGGGGAAAAAGGAAAACATAGTCTTGAAGGATACATGGGGTTGACGGCTTGAGAAGAAAGGGGGATGGGTGATTCAGAAAATTCCTAGCGGTGACGGGAAAATTCCAAGGATTTTGTTTAAGGTTTATAAAGGAGGGGGAAAGGAGTTAAGGAGAAATTCTTTAAGAATTCCTAAGTCTAATAGGAAGGTGGAGGGAGAGAGGTTGTAAGTGCGAGAATGTAACATATATTCTGGAAAAAGAAGATTCTCCTGTTAATATTATTCCGAGGGCTGACTAGAAATAACATCGTGCACAGGTAAACTAGAATGCTAATCTTAACTTTATATTTATTCTGATCTTTAAAAATTACACCTGCAAGAGACGACGTTACCTCTAATATTTCATTTTAGCGAACACAAGGTTTCAGCCTTCTGTATACTCTGAATACAAAAATTTTCTTCTATAGTAGGCTCACTGAGAAGATTATTAGACAACTCTTAAGGCAAAAGAATTCCAAATAAGTATACTCAAAAAATTTCTTAATTTTTTTCTATAGCAGGCTCACTGAGAAGATTATTAGCCAACTCTTGAGGCACAAGATTTCCAAATAAGTATACTCTAAACACAAAAATGTTCTTCTATAGTAGGCTCACTGAGAAGATTATTAGACGACTCTTGAGGCAAAAGATTTCCAAATAAGGGTTGTAATGAGATTTCGATTTCCAGATAAATAGGATTTATTCTCATCAAAGTCTGATGATGCTAATAAATTTAGCGAAACGATAGCATAAAATTTCTCATTGAGTTTTATTTGACAGCATCTCGCTAATATACCCGCTCATAATCTTGTTACATATGCTACACTTGAATACACTGATTATAAGACGCACATCAAATATAAGACCGATTACATCCCGATTTTTGCGGTACAAAAACGACGACAAAAATGCGTCTTATATTTGAAGTTAACACGGTAGGTAGATTTCTTTCGGGAATATAACGCAAATAATATTCAGTAAAATATTTATTTGGTTGAAATTCATTGGTAAAAACATTGCGACTTTGACGCAGGTATACGTGGAGTACGATTCTCCGAGAAATTGAAGGGAGTGCATTTTTTATTTTATTTATTTTTTTATTTTTTTTTTACTCATTCTTGAATTATAAAAAAATCATAAATATTTCCTTCAGAGAAAGATAATCTTTATCAATATAATATAATAATTAACAAATAACCGTCAGGCGTCTCTGAACTTTTCCTTGCCAAATAATTAAAAACGGCGGACGAAATTAAGTTGAAATATGGAGGAATTATTTATCTTATAGAAAATTATTGGTGAAAATATCAGCTCAATAGGCGAAATAGTTCACAAAATATTTAGCGTTAAGTTTACAAAGTTCAAAATTCGATAATTAATTCTTAATCGCAGCAGATATAAAAAATAACTTGAGGGGAACTGTTTGTCTTATAAAGAGGTATAATATTTCGATTTTTAACGAATTATATATGCTCGCCTAGCAAAATGGGTTTACGACGTCACAAATTTGTGATCTTCCGGGCTGCACAACTGCATGCAAGGACTGATTTTTTGTACAAGTTTAACTCTGTAGCATAAAAACCGTGGGTGTTATGTATGAAACAGGCCGATAGACAGACAGACGACAGACTTCCAGCTAAAAACCTCTCAAATCGTCTTAAAAACACCAAAAACGGACAATTCCGTTGAAATCTCTTCATTGTTAAGGGAGGGTAAAAACAATAATCTTCCCTTAGGTAAGGAAAAAAAAATTCATAGAATATTGACTAATAATTATAATATTTTAGAGATTTATAAAACTTAGCATTGTAAGAGACACAATTTAAATATATATTCCCCACAGTTGTTAAAACTTAGCAATATCAAAGAATGGGCTAATTGACATTTTTTTTCATTCAATAATCATAATGGATCCTCTTAAGGGTAAAAATTTCAAAAACTGNAATGGATCATACGGTGTAATAATATCAAAAATATAAATGTTTTATCTCCATTGATGTAAAGGTTCGATAATTACCGGATAGTTCGAAACGTCGCCACTTAAGTAACTGTTTTTTGAAATCGTTACCCTTAAGAGGATCCACATATATTAGAAATATAAAGGGTACTACCACTAACCACCACATTTAAATAATTATTTTATATGAAATTGCTTTTTAATTATCATCAAGCAATTATGAATTAACTCAGCAATTATTCAATTTGAGAAAATAGCAATTAAAGATACTTAATATTTCTTTAAAAATGAATATCAAAAGGAAAATTAAAAAACTTAAGTAAATTGAAATATTCTTGAAATTAAACTGGAACAATTATACATAAGTTCATAGTAATTAATCAATAGAAAAAATTGGCGAACTAAAACATTTTTTTAATTTATTTTTTTTTTTTTTAGTTTAAACTCAAAGGGTGATATATTAATAATTGATTTTATTCATTCAAAAAACATACACTAAGTTTAGCAGAGAATTAGTCGGCCTAACTTTTAACTAAAATCTCTGAAATAAAAGTTAAAAAAAAAATCTAATTTAAAATAATTGATTTCATTAATTCAAGAAACACTAAATTTAGCAGAGAATTAGTCTGCCTAAATTTTAACTAAAATTACTAAATCAAAAAAGTTAAAAAAAAAGTTTCATTTAAAAAGCCTAGTTTAAAAATATTAATAAATCAGTCAGTGCAACATGTAACATAAAAATTGTTGAATAATTAATAATTATATTGAACATTTGTTTCACTGATTTTCTTTCTCAAGGTCGCAATACATATTATAAAGAAGTATTTTTACACGATGAAAGGTTAAAAAAAATTATTTCAGGAAAATATCTGTACTGTCAGTGGGGAGAATTAATTTATATTAAATTTCGTATACATAATACATATTCAGTAGGATCACAGCCCGAGGCGAAATCGATAAAACCTTTTAAAGAATGAATAGCTCTGGGAAGATATTAAGTTGTTCATACTGCTATTAATTGTTTATATTTATTACTTTCAGTGTTAAAATAAATCCCTGTACTTATTCTCTTAAATATTTAATATTTATTAATGGTTCTTATTAAATTACCAATTATAATAATTTAGTCAATATATACTCTATCTAATAAATACATCGTTCATCCAACTTGCTAAAGCAAAATGGAAATAAGTTATAAAATTAATCATTTTTACATAGCTTGCAAATACTTTCACAATAATGGTGATAATCCAAAACTTGTGATAAACCTTTCAAAAGCCTACAGATAAAATAATCATCCCTAAACGTGACAAAACACCTCAACTAATACGGTTATAATATACATAGTAATCTAGCATGTATTAACAGCTGAGTGTGGAAATTGTAAGCGGTCTCACTATCGATCGATGGGTTACAATATACCTATTAATCTATCATGTATTAACAGCTGAGTGTGTGAATTGTAAGCGTTCTCACTATCGATCGATGGGTACAAATCCCATGACCGCTTAAAAAAATAAGAGGTAATAGAGCCAAACTCAATCTAATTTACGAAGAAATTTATTTTAAAAATTGATTCTATATCTTTGATGTTGCAAGTTCTTCTAAAATCTAAGCAACCATCTGGAAAGGATTAACGTTGTTAAAAAATTAAAAAGAAACAAATTGTACACATCTAATACAAACGAAATTAATGGCATTTATTTATAACAAGAACTGAACTCTACATTCACGCTCTAAAGCTGCACTTAGCTTCAGTAAAAGAAATTATTTTCATCTATTAATTTAATCATAATATTTATAATCTCAACTATTAGAGACATTATTACTACATATATATTTCAGTAAATGTTACTTTTAATAAACAAAGATATACACATAAGAAAGTACCAAATGTGTGTTTGATATAACATTTAATTTCAACTAGATTATTATTGTTACAATGAGGGGCAATTAAATGAATTATGAATGTTTCGAATTATGTCGTTTATAAGAAGGTATCAATTAAGATAACTCTGATGAATTTATTACAATGAAAAAATTATATTGAAATAATTTCCAAAAATAATTTTGGATTATACAAACAGTGAAGACTAGACTGATCACCTCATATTTGTGTAGTTACTATGTACGAACTCATGATCAACTAATTCTTTAAGAGGACGAAACTGATCTGTTTTGATCAATTTTGATCATTGAATTTTATTCACTATGAGCAAGTAAAATTTCAGAAAAGAAACACGAGATTTCATTAAGGTTTATCATTAAGGAAATACACTCGCATCCTATTTTCTCATCCCTCCAAAATTCTTTATTATTTATTATTTGATATCCTTCAAACTTAAAATGCTTATCTACATTAACTTCATTACTCTCTACCATTATTTTAAACTAAAATCTAATATTTTTCTCTAATATTCTATGCATACTATTAAATTTTCAATTTTATAATATCATTTTCTAAAACATCTAGAATCTAGACCATTGTTATATACTAACATGGATTAGTAACTAAAGGCTAATATATATCTATCTGTATTAATTAAAAAGGTAAAAACTGATAATGAATTTAACCCATAAACTATGCCTTTATTTCTCTAGCCTTATTTTGGACTGGTAATAATCTTTCTAACCGTATAATTTTTAGATATTTACTGAAATGTGAATTATTATAATGATAAAAATGATTATAATGTACACATTAATAGAATTATGCCACTTCATAGAAAAGATGTCAATTGAATTATTTTCCTGAGATTATTTCCTTATTTTACCATTTATTCTATCCTTTTACATGAACAAATTATATTTACAAACGAAATCGGTAATGTGTCTCATCTCAAAAAACTGTTTCTTATTTTATTACCAAACTGTAGCATATTTCTATGTATAGTGAGTAGGTTTAAGTCTTAAAAAAAAATAATTTAATACTTTGCAATTTTTTATTTATTTTTATTTTTTTCTTTTTATCATTCCTAATAAAAAATATTTATATATTAATTAAATCAATTGTTACATATTTTACTATTTTACATATACACTCTAAGAAGTGTAAATAGAAGAAGTTATAAACAATTTTTTTTTTTTAATTTATAATGGAAAAATTAAATAAGTTTCATAATTTATTAAGTATGTAATAATACTAAGATTTTAAATTCTAGTTCATACAAGTCTATAATAATGATAAAAAAAATATAGGTTCTATTTGTAACTTAATAATATTAGATTAATTAATTTTGGAACTTAATCTAAATTTTACTTCTTTTAAATATATAAATAATGTTATGTTTTATTTTATTATTTATATATTTCTTGAATTATATCTTTACAAAATGGGGATTCATGTACCATTACAATGATACGGACCTGAGTAAATACGTATGTAAAGAGCGGGGAGGGGGGATGCCGCGAATATATTTAGCCTGTCCGATCACAGTGAACGCGAGAAGTAGACTGAATGCACGTCGGGAGCGCAAAAGGGGGGTTCCTGGAGGGTGTCCGGGGAAGGGTGCCCACAGGGCGCCCACACTGNCAACTTCAGAAAAAAATACTCTACCCCTGATCCACAAAAAAAACATAAAACATGGCAACACCGATTTTCCCTTTTTATAACCCCAAAACTACCTCCACGTTTGTTGTTTCTCGCCTTCGATTGTGCCAACTCTAATCTTATAGACTGTAATAAAGGAGACGTAGCTGGGTGGTTAGAGTGCTAGTAACTCGCTTAGAACACTGACAAATCTAGTGAGTTTGAATCCCAGAGATGTGAGAACTGCTTCACACTGATGATCGCAACGAGAAGAGGAGTTTAGAGTTGTATGTATTATAGTGAGCTCGAATCCCAGAGAGGTGATAATTGTTTCACACTGATGATCAAATGGAGAGAGGTGTTTAGCGTTGTATGTATATATGTATAATTAATTATTCACGGTTATCACCAACTTGTATATCGAGGGATCAACATATACACTCTAAGAAGTGGAAATAGAAGAAGTTATAAACAATTTTTTTTTTTTAATTTATAATGGAAAAATTAAATAAGTTTCATAATTTATTAAGTATGTAATAATACTAAGATTTTAAATTCTAGTTCATACAAGTCTATAATAATGATAAAAAAAATATAGGTTCTATTTGTAACTTAATAATATTAGATTAATTAATTTTGGAACTTAATCTAAATTTTACTTCTTTTAAATATATAAATAATGTTATGTTTTATTTTATTATTTATATATTTCTTGAATTATATCTTTACAAAATGGGGATTCATGTACCATTACAATGATACGGACCTGAGTAAATACGTATGTAAAGAGCGGGGAGGGGGGATGCCGCGAATATATTTAGCCTGTCCGATCACAGTGAACGCGAGAAGTAGACTGAATGCACGTCGGGAGCGCAAAAGGGGGGTTCCTGGAGGGTGTCCGGGGAAGGGTGCCCACAGGGCGCCCACACTGTCACGATCCCTGCGTTAGAAGGGCGCGTGCGCACGCACGGAAGGGAGTTAGGAATCTTGTCTTCTGTTAATGAGAAAGGATTACCTTTCGAGAAAACCTTGCCGGTTACTTCTGCGCGAATAGCAACTTCAACCTCGACGTACACAAGAAAAGTAAGAAAGAAAAAATTACTTTCTTCATTTTTAAAAGTAGAATAAAGAATTATTATTGTAATGGTGAAAGCGTTATAAAAAATGAAGCAACTGAATATATATATATATAATCTTTCTAACCGTATAATTTTTAGATATTTACTGAAATGTGAATTATTATAATGATAAAAATGATTATAATGTACACATTAATAGAATTATGCCACTTCATAGAAAANAAAACAAAAAATAAAACATGGATTAAGATGATAGACACGTTAAATAAAATACTTTGAAGAGATTGCATTAAGAATAAATGTAATATTAATACGGAAAACTTTAACTTACAAATATCATCAATGAATTCTCTAAACCAAATATCCTCTGAATGAAAAATTAAAAAAATAACGTTCAGCTTACCTGGAACAAACAAGATAAAAACCAATTAATCAATTAAATAAGGTAATAAATTATTTCACAATAGCTTATAATTAAAACTAGCCTTCCATTGACATAGAATGTAGGTTAATCAATACAAGGATAAGTATATTCCATATTAATATAATTTGTAGAATATCAACCAAAAGGTAATTAACTTGAGTACTCTAGCTCATTAATTGGCTACAGTATTGTAGGTTATTAAAATTAACTAAATAAGACAATACTACCATCAGATTCTAGCAAATCTTAAGATCTTGCAAGTAATAATTGAGATGATTTATGGATATTCTAATTAACAATAATATCTCTCACGGGATTAGACCTAAGAAATATATTTGTTGAATTTTAAACGTAGAAAAAACTTTATCATATAGCCTATTTTTAGACAAAATGATTTAATTCAATTAATTAGTTAAATTGATTCCAAATAGCGGCCTTTACACATACGTTCTTTCCTGCAGGCCTGAATCGTGAAGGATTGCACGCGAGTAAAACCGTGCGAGTAATCGTGTGGGAAAGATTTGGTAGCTATAAAAGTGATACGCGCTTTCCTACAGGAAAGCGTGCCCC
>KZ651193.1:755774-768245 GCA_001010745.2 Gerris buenoi
TTACTGTCGAGCGAAGCGAGACAGGAAATATTGCCAAGGTAAAGAAAAAACACTTCACAGTCGTGTAGCATATGCTATTTTTTCCGAGGTAGCAGACAATAAAAAACATTAAATATTAATCAATAATCAATATAATAATAACAAATATTAGTTTAAACTTAAGATTAAAAAAAAGAAACCTTAAAAAGAGGTTACACTATAAGAAAAGATAAATAAAACGCATTGACATCTAGCGGAATTCAATCGTACTAAGAGCCACATTAGTAAGAAATTAGCGCTCCTACGGAAGTTTTGACAAGTTCTTGTAGTACAATAAAATTTTTTTACGTCCTAGGACGTAAAAATGTTTTCTTTACTCCCAGGAGTAATGAAAAGATTTTTTAGGTCCACGTAACGAAAAAATTGATTTTAGCTTTGTTTTCTAGGCTCTAAAGTTACTATTTCACAGCCTACCACGGAAAAAGTTCTTTTATCATTGAGTTCTAATAGTAAGTTAGTTTCTAAAGGCCCCAATACACGATAAAAATTTTGTGCAAACCTAATGTCTGGCAAATTTAGGCCATGCACGGTTAAAATGTTTGACCCTGTATGAGGGCCTTTAGTTTGAAATTAAATCCCATAATATCTAATTTAATCACTTTATGCAATTCTGATGATCAATCTACAGACAAAACTTTAATTTTACATAAATAGATATGATAATAGTATGGTGGTGTTTTTATTTGCAGTTATACAGGCATGGAGACCGAACTATCATACAAAGCTATCCTAAGGACCCCTATAAGAATTCATCACTCTGGGACATAGGTCTTGGACAACTAACAAGGGTAATATTTTATTAGACATTCAATTTTTGGACATAAAATTCGAAAATGGTCGGTCAACTCCTCAGATCGAGTAAGTATCTCTACATATCATAACTTACTAACTTGCGGTAATACTCTTTATATATGAAGTCTCATTCATATATAAAATATACATACATCGTTATAGCCTGAAGAAGCCCAAATGTGAGATCTGTACAAAAATAAAAATAATTAATATAAAAAGAGCATTTTTAAAAACTGGTCTTATTTTCAACTTTTATTTACTTTTTTTTTTGGTTTATGTATTCTTCGCCTTAGTTGTTTCTATGTGCAAAATTTGGGGAAGATGGAATGACGGGAAGTGTTTCAAAATTGGGGTAACGGAAATGTGCGATGTAACTTACAATGCCAAGTAATATAAGACCAGTAATAAAAACATCTGACGCTTAGTCGAGAATAGGTAAAAAATGCTTTCACAAGTGGTAGCGAAACTCCCTTTAAATTTAATGTATATATTTTGTTAACCACTATCANTTTTCGGGAGGGGGTCTGGAATTCGGCCCTTTTTCTGAGGATACAATTATGCACCACTCAACATGGGTCTTTCGCATTAAGGATTTAGAAGTTATTTTCTAGAAAAGGTATACCGAAGACTTTTAAATAACCAGACTTGATATCAAGTGGAGTCCTAGTGAGGCCTACCAATTAAACGCATGTCGACAATGCGCTGGCATATTAATTAATTTCAACTCCACTATCTAACTTCAATCCCTAACTAAATCTGGGAAGAAATTAAATTTTAACACTTTTTTTTCAATTCAGATGATTTACCTGGGAGTTCCTTGCGCTAAATATGATGTAGAAATTGAAAAATTGAAGACATCTGATTATATGACTGACATTATGCGCAGGCTAGACTCTTTTAAAAATGATCTTTCAAATTGCACTGGTAATCAAATAAACGGACTAGAGGATGTAACGCAAATATACGACACACTTCTAATAGAGGTAATCACCCACTATTTATTAAAGACATTATTATTAATTAGAATTGCCAATTTGTATTATTAATCTGAGAATCGGGGAACGAGGAAAGGAGGAGCAAAAATCTTAACAAACCCCCCCTCGGTCTTGGGCTCATTTTTTGATAGAAAGCACTAAATAAATATTAATTTTTAAACCCCTTTTATCACATTTACAACCTAATCTCTTAAATATACTGTTTATTTAATATTTCAGCACGAAGATATGAATTTAAAACTACCTGACTGGGCGCTTTCCATCTATCCAGAACCTTTAAAACAAATCAGCTTAGAATCATTCTTATTCAAAACCCATACACACACTATGAAGAGACTCATGGCAGGTAATATGAATAAATTATACATTTCAAAACACAAAAATACTTTCAAACAAATACCGATGAACAATGCTGTCAACCCCTTAATTAGAGAGCAAAGAATGCGCCACTATAAAAATTATAAAAAAAATGCATTGTCTCTAAGTTCAACAACAAAAACAAAACATTCACAATCAAGCATTTCAAATGTAAATTAGACTGTTTTTATTGCTTTCAAATAATGCAAACATTAAGCGATGAGCTAATGAACAACAATTTTTAAGAAATGCATGTAGGTAGAATGAATCAGGCACATAAGGATTCAGATAATAATGCTACATAATAGAACATTCCTTTGTTTTGAATATAAAGGGTCGTCACTATACCTGCAACGTAGCGTAAGAATTAGGTAAAAGTGTTATTATAGATCATTTTAAACAAATATTATACATTAAAAAGTATATTGACAGCTACTTCATTTTATTTATATTCTGGTTTAAATGTTACACATTAGATTTACATTTTAAATCCGACCTTACCGAAGATAAAGGAAGCTTTGTGGTCATTTTGAAGGAAGGATGATGTGATCAATAGTGAGCCATATAAATCAGAGTGTCACGGCGAGGAATCGAACCCCATCTCGTTCCACTCATCATTCAGTGATGGCCGAGCTGCCGTGGTTTTATCCACACGGCTACGCTACCTCTCCTTCCATAATCTAACTTCACTCCTACTTTCATGAGCAACACTGCTCTTTTATTTTCATTGTTTCACACTTGGCCAGTTTCTGCATGTGGCATAAAACATCAGAATCATGAGTTCACATAGGAGTTACGTTGTTAATGGAAATTAGAAAACTCAGGACAAAACAAAAGTTCCAGACCTCCTCCCAAAAATGCCAGCGTAGGTGATACCTACATTGCGGTCAAGTCTGTTTTGTCTCATTCAAAAACTGGCCAAGTGTTAAGCCTAAGCAATAAAAATTAAACAGCAGTTCTTATTAAGTAGGTATGAAGTGTGGTAAGGTGGAGTAGACTTGCGGCCACAATGTAGATATCACTACTTCAATAGGCTGACATTTTCGGGAGGGGGTCTGGAATTCGGCCCTTTTTCTGAGGATACAATTATGCACCACTCAACATGGGTCTTTCGCATTAAGGATTTAGAAGTTATTTTCTAGAAAAGGTATACCGAAGACTTTTAAATAACCAGACTTGATATCAAGTGGAGTCCTAGTGAGGCCTACCAATTAAACGCATGTCGACAATGACATTATTGTTATATTGCTTATTGTGTGAAAACTATTAATAGTTTTAGTGATCTTCAACAATTCATAGCGGCGTCGCTGTTGGTTTGAAAAAAAAGTTTAACTCATTGAATAGATGAGAAGTTAGAATTTTTCCCGACTTAAAATTCGAATTTTAAATTTAAAGTTTACGTTTACGTGAGCGTTGCGCGTAAATGATTGGACGGATAACGTTGTCCAACGAACTCGACCTGGGCATCGGTAAAATGAACATCGGTCCTAAACTTCCAAAATCGGTCGACATTTACTCAAGTTATCGTCGCACGTTTCAAGGATTCACGGACACAAAGACTGACAGACAGATACGAGACCAAAAATATTTCCTGGTGTCTGAAACGAATTTCTGTATTGGAATTTTTAAAATAGAAGACCAAATTTTTTCGCTCTCAAAAGTGAACACAATGCTTCCGTTACCTTCGGTAAACTCGGAAGCAAAAAATAATAAAGGGAGTTTTCTCCATATAAATGCTTAGGGAAAATTGATAGGCTGTAAATTATACGAGGTGAACTCAGTTGGAACGACACAGTGAACCGAATATGCCGAATTCTGCCCCTGTCCTTTTTTCAACTTCGAACCCTCTGAAATTAGAGACCTTGACTACAGACAACGACTATAAAAGGGCAGATTAGGGAGAATAAAAATGCTCTCGTTTTTTTCACTAAAATGAACCTGTTGACTAGGTTTTTTTGTGCTTGTTCACATTCTAGACCGATGCACCTATTGAAAGGTGAACAGTATGTGGTAACCCCAATCCCTTTTCCGAAGGGACTAAATTCCAAAGATGAAAGAAAAAAAGGAAAAACATTTTTTTTCCATTTGTGAAAAAATACGTAGATAACTAGATACTTACAAAACGATAAATTAGGAGTTTAATCGCTGATATCAATTAAACGAAATATAAATAATTAATGTAAAAATACAATTTTTAAAAACTGGTCTTATTTTCAACTTTTTTTTTTTTTTTTTTTTTTTATTAAAAAAACCTTACGCTTATCGAAAAATATATTATGGTTAAAATGCGTGACTAATAGTGGACATGTGTGTTGTGTTCAGGTCCCCTTCTGACGGACATGGTACGACACCTGGAGACGAAGGCCAACGGTACCCTGGAGCCGGATCGCAAGCTCTGGGTGTACTCGGGTCACGATGAGACTATAGTAGCACTTCTTAACTCTCTGAATCTGTACGGACACGCCATCACACTACCTTCGTATGCATCTCTCGTCGCCTTGGAACTCAGGAGAAGAGAGACACAACATTTCGTTACGGTCGGATATACTGCCTTAATCCCACATTCCTTTCTTTCAAAGTCTTTTTGTCTCCTTACAATCGTATTCATCCTTGGATGGGATTGTATCCTACCCATGATATTTTCATCTCGAATCCTCTTTGTACTCTTATGTACTTCTTAAACCAACAAAAATGTTACTTAATGTAATGTTGTTTAGTTATTATTTTACATATGTAATAACATGGAAAATTCGGTCCAACCAACCACAACAAAAAGGTCAGGCACCTATGAATAGTGGTATTAAATTTATAAGTGTTGTTTGTCAGCGGGAACAAATTTTATTTTTATCAGAAACTANTTTTTGGTGGGTACCCATTTTCCCGCCATTTTGGTTGCCACCATATTGGATTCAACTTTAAAATTTCAAATTGGAACCCCTATACTGTGATAGGGGCCTTTCCAAATACATATTTGGAAAGGCCTTGAAAAAAGAAAACATTTGCCGCAAACCAGAGCTTTTTATTTTTCGTCGTTTCAAAATGGCGGCCAGTTGAAATTTCTCAGTTCTGAAATTTCGGTTTGTTGCAATCTTCATTAAACATAAAAATCTACTATTTCTCTGACTCTCAGAGAACAGTCAGGGGGAACACATTATTAGTTATACATAATTGTGAGTTAATCTGCTTACTGTTTGTTTCAGGAAGGCCAAGCAAGACAATACAGACTTGGTCAGTGGATCAAATCAAGATACCCAGATCTGGTAGGAGAGAAATACCACTATAAGAATATTTATGTAACATCAAGTGATTCAGACAGGTGTATAATGAGTGCACAGTCAAATCTGGCTGGCATGTACCCTGTATCCAACACTAAACCCTCCTTCCAACCGGTACCAATACACACTCTGCCAAAAGAAATTGATAACGTAAGCATTCTATCTTCAACATAATAGGTAGCTTAAGCGTGGCACATAATTAGAAAATTTTAGCCAGATTAATGGACAAAAAATGTATCGAACATTTATTGATTTATCGTCTTATAAAAACGATTATATAAAACTAATATTGTGTAGTCATAAAAAAATACATAATCTGTGCAAAGTTCAGCATTCTAGGTAGTCGGGAAGTAGTACATGTACTTTTGTATCGATACAATATCATACGAGTATATACCTAATTTTTCTATACCCGTGTTGTTCTTCGACGGTTTAAGGTACAACCCGGCTTTTGGGACACCCGTCCTAAAAGCCAATTTACTAAGGAATACTATATTTGTGATATCTCAGTAAACTGACTTTTGGGAAGCCTGGAATATAAGGGTCATCATCATCATCATCATCCCCGGCGCTACAGCTCTCGAAGAGCCTGGGCCAGCAACACAGTCTGTTTCCAGAGGTATCTGTCCTGGGCCACAGTCCTTCATGAGAGGAAATTACGCTGGTGATACATATTTACATACATGGCGGGAAGTCTTCCATAATCTAGTAGTAGTAGTAGTAGTCTAGCACTTCCTACTAGAACGGGTAGGACGAACCACTTGTTCGACCACTCTTGCAATTAGGCCATCACTTAGTACGCCCCGCGGTAGAGAGTTGCAGCCACTTCACACATCATACATATGTACATTGTACCGCCGAAGCGAGTATGATGTGATCAATAGTGAGCCATATAAATCAGAGTGTCACGGCGAGGAATCGAACCCCATCTCGTTCCACTCATCATTCAGTGATGGCCGAGCTGCCGTGGTTTTATCCACACGGCTACGCTACCTCTCCTTCCATAATCTAACTTCACTCCTACTTTCATGAGCAACACTGCTCTTTTATTTTCATTGTTTCACACTTGGCCAGTTTCTGCATGTGGCATAAAACATCAGAATCATGAGTTCACATAGGAGTTACGTTGTTAATGGAAATTAGAAAACTCAGGACAAAACAAAAGTTCCAGACCTCCTCCCAAAAATGCCAGCGTAGGTGATACCTACATTGCGGTCAAGTCTGTTTTGTCTCATTCAAAAACTGGCCAAGTGTTAAGCCTAAGCAATAAAAATTAAACAGCAGTTCTTATTAAGTAGGTATGAAGTGTGGTAAGGTGGAGTAGACTTGCGGCCACAATGTAGATATCACTACTTCAATAGGCTGACATTTTCGGGAGGGGGTCTGGAATTCGGCCCTTTTTCTGAGGATACAATTATGCACCACTCAACATGGGTCTTTCGCATTAAGGATTTAGAAGTTATTTTCTAGAAAAGGTATACCGAAGACTTTTAAATAACCAGACTTGATATCAAGTGGAGTCCTAGTGAGGCCTACCAATTAAACGCATGTCGACAATGCGCTGGCATATTAATTAATTTCAACTCCACTATCTAACTTCAATCCCTAACTAAATCTGGGAAGAAATTAAATTTTAACACTTTTTTTTCAATTCAGATGATTTACCTGGGAGTTCCTTGCGCTAAATATGATGTAGAAATTGAAAAATTGAAGACATCTGATTATATGACTGACATTATGCGCAGGCTAGACTCTTTTAAAAATGATCTTTCAAATTGCACTGGTAATCAAATAAACGGACTAGAGGATGTAACGCAAATATACGACACACTTCTAATAGAGGTAATCACCCACTATTTATTAAAGACATTATTATTAATTAGAATTGCCAATTTGTATTATTAATCTGAGAATCGGGGAACGAGGAAAGGAGGAGCAAAAATCTTAACAAACCCCCCCTCGGTCTTGGGCTCATTTTTTGATAGAAAGCACTAAATAAATATTAATTTTTAAACCCCTTTTATCACATTTACAACCTAATCTCTTAAATATACTGTTTATTTAATATTTCAGCACGAAGATATGAATTTAAAACTACCTGACTGGGCGCTTTCCATCTATCCAGAACCTTTAAAACAAATCAGCTTAGAATCATTCTTATTCAAAACCCATACACACACTATGAAGAGACTCATGGCAGGTAATATGAATAAATTATACATTTCAAAACACAAAAATACTTTCAAACAAATACCGATGAACAATGCTGTCAACCCCTTAATTAGAGAGCAAAGAATGCGCCACTATAAAAATTATAAAAAAAATGCATTGTCTCTAAGTTCAACAACAAAAACAAAACATTCACAATCAAGCATTTCAAATGTAAATTAGACTGTTTTTATTGCTTTCAAATAATGCAAACATTAAGCGATGAGCTAATGAACAACAATTTTTAAGAAATGCATGTAGGTAGAATGAATCAGGCACATAAGGATTCAGATAATAATGCTACATAATAGAACATTCCTTTGTTTTGAATATAAAGGGTCGTCACTATACCTGCAACGTAGCGTAAGAATTAGGTAAAAGTGTTATTATAGATCATTTTAAACAAATATTATACATTAAAAAGTATATTGACAGCTACTTCATTTTATTTATATTCTGGTTTAAATGTTACACATTAGATTTACATTTTAAATCCGACCTTACCGAAGATAAAGGAAGCTTTGTGGTCATTTTGAAGGACAGTGTTTCCGAATTAAAGATCCGTTTTAAACACCAGGGAACATTTTTAGTCTGACTGTCAACCAACATTTTTATGAACCTCCATATCTAACCATTAGTCCGATTTTGATACAATTTGGATGGTGGCTGTGTACCAAAATAATTGGCAGAGTACTCAATATTTTTATTTTCTTTAGTTCAATGCATTTTCTCTTCTGAGTTTACCGAAGGTAACGGAGGCATTGTGATAGCACGAATTTTTGTACTTTTTCATATAAAGAGAAAGTACTGAGATAGCGCAAAAATTTTTGCGATTTAGATTTTGATATTTTGATGGATTTACACGTTTTGAGGTCCCTAACCCCCCTCCCCCTCCTCCAAAAAACTGAATAAAACGGGAAGGATTTCAGGAAATAGTTGTAGAAGTGGGAGATCTTTGCACCTTGTCCACTATTCAAAACGGACTACTATATAGAGAAGCGATTATTGTTATCGTAACGAGTCAGTAGGCGCCAATTCGTCTACCCGGTGTCTAGGATAAATCACTAGAAACTGTCTTTGAGAATGAAATCGCGTAACATATTCTACTAGTGTGGAACATTGTTTTTTTTAAAAAAAGTTTAAAAACTAAACAAATGTCGGTTCTATTATTTGATCACCGACCTCATCAATCCACAATCCGGATCCCTCTATCGATGAGATGATAGAGGGATCCGGATTGTATTGATTTACCAGCAAAATTGTATTGATTTACACTCAAAGCCTCCGCAGACAGGAGATACTTTTTATTTATTCGCTACTGGCGAAATATTTCTATAAAATAAAAAACAAAACACGACCAAGTAAAATTAAATAGATCATTTACGGCATTCCAATTAACGATTCCTCGATAAGGTTATAAATCATCGTATGTTACGTTTTGCAGCATGAATTCATAAATATTTGAATTTTATAAAATATTTTTGAAGCAACCCTCATTAAATAAAGCACGATATAAATTAGCCCCTTTTTACACTGAAGGAACTACTTTCTTATTTTAATTAAACAAAATAAATGTAATTTACCGTTGAACATTATCATCTTAAAATTTCGTTTCATTGATAAAATCTAAGAAATTTCTTTTGCAAGGAGAAACCTTGAGGCTTGGCAAGATGCAAAACTTAAATAAACAAGAACGATCTTAAGGTAAATAGCTTAAGACGAGAAGAAATAAATTATCCACCTTAATCTACTTGAAGATTAACAGAATAAGTTAAAAACGTGAATGTTTTAAATTAAGATTAAATTAAAAATATAAACGCTTTATGCAAACTTAAACATCTTACTTAAATAATCAGCAGACAAGTAGATGTTGTTTTTTTCTTTTTTTTATAAAAGATTTAAATTTATTTTAAAAAAGCTCAGACAAATCAAGTTAGTTTGTACGCAGTTGTGTTCTCAAGTGGTTTACGAAATCCACGGATAAGCTTTTAAAGATAAGGTCAAGTGATAAAAAAAACCTGTTTTGATAGTAATCCTCACAAGTTTCCCTTTGTGCTTCGTCTTAAAGCAGATTTAACTAAACAGTTAAGTAAGATCGTATTCAAACGTCAAAAATTATATGTGTATTAGGATACCTAAACAGAGTCAATTTTAGGAAACATTTTTTTTTTGGAAATTAGTAAGATGTCTTAAGTGCCATGCGCATAATTTTATTATCTTTAAGTCCGGGTCAAACAACATTCAGTTATTACAGGACAGGAGATTAGTAACTTTACACATATATAGGAAAATTTAAATTTAAATAATCTCCAGCCATGGATAGTACCATCAATTTAAACATTTTATATATAGATAAGAGTAAAAAAAAATTATATTACTTTATCAAAAATAACTTTATTGTTTCTACGGCTTACTTCTTATGTACTAGAGTTAAGCAGCGGTCTCGAAGGTACGCTATACATACACACTATACATGGTGGCAGAGTAAAGAAAAGCCTTGAAGATAAAAGTCGGCAAGATTTATTGGTATTTCATGTATTAGATATAATGTGTACGTTTTTTATAAGTCACATCCAAGTCGAAATTTAGATTCGTGACCTTATAATTCACCTGTTAATCGAGTAAATAGATGACTAAGTGAAGATGATTCAAGAGATACTGAGAATGCGCTGGATTATCGGAACAAGATTCGATCCAGATACGATCCCGAAATTTGTGTATCATATCCAGATCTAAATCATATTCAATTTAGGTTTCTATGGATAATTTGGATTCAAAAACTGTATTCAACCTCGCGTACTCAAACACCAGTTGAGTACGAGAGGTAGATGAAAACCACCCGTCAGAAAGTAGTAATAGGGACAGTAGTCAAAGAAATATAGAAAATCTTTCATAGTTATACTTTTTTTTATCTGAATCAAAAATAAAAGAGGGATTAGAAATAAATCTAACATAAATTAACACAAAATAATACAAGAATATGTAAACATTTGCCATTCGTAAATCATACAGACATTTAAAACCTTTAGGCCTGTAATTTTACCAAAAAATACAAGTAGTAAACGTTTTTACTACGTGAGCTTTAAAATGCAAAACATCTCTATTTAACTTCTTGCTGTCCATTTAAGTTAAACAAATTTACTAAAGCTAACGCAGTAAACACAGGAAATGTTTTTAGAAAAACAACCTTTATTTATTCTAGTTAAATGAAATTTTTATGATGTTTGAGTGGCAAAAGAAAATACTAGAGAGCCTTTATGCCTTCTTACATCATAATATTATGTTAAAATGAGTTTTTTTCTAATGTTTTATTTTCTAGTTTGAAATGAAGAGGTTTTGATTTTAATGCTTGAAATGTTTTTTGGTTTTTCTTCTATTTTAAGGCTTGAAAAATAAAAAATATATAATTTCCCTTTTTTACTTTAATGCTTAACTTTTATATCTAATGTAAACTATTTTTGTGTGATTCTTTCTCATAAAAGTTTTTTTTTTTTTTTTTTTTTATTAAAAAAACCTTACGCTTATCGAAAAATATATTATGGTTAAAATGCGTGACTAATAGTGGACATGTGTGTTGTGTTCAGGTCCCCTTCTGACGGACATGGTACGACACCTGGAGACGAAGGCCAACGGTACCCTGGAGCCGGATCGCAAGCTCTGGGTGTACTCGGGTCACGATGAGACTATAGTAGCACTTCTTAACTCTCTGAATCTGTACGGACACGCCATCACACTACCTTCGTATGCATCTCTCGTCGCCTTGGAACTCAGGAGAAGAGAGACACAACATTTCGTTACGGTCGGATATACTGCCTTAATCCCACATTCCTTTCTTTCAAAGTCTTTTTGTCTCCTTACAATCGTATTCATCCTTGGATGGGATTGTATCCTACCCATGATATTTTCATCTCGAATCCTCTTTGTACTCTTATGTACTTCTTAAACCAACAAAAATGTTACTTAATGTAATGTTGTTTAGTTATTATTTTACATATGTAATAACATGGAAAATTCGGTCCAACCAACCACAACAAAAAGGTCAGGCACCTATGAATAGTGGTATTAAATTTATAAGTGTTGTTTGTCAGCGGGAACAAATTTTATTTTTATCAGAAACTAGATTTTTCCCAGGAAAACTTGGACTTTGGAGACTGAAGTAAACAACGAACGATGTACGAGTATAACGAATAAATCCATCAAAATCGAATTTTCGATTTTGTTTTAATTCTTATGATATAATGGTGCGTTCCGAATCACTAAACAGGTCGACCCAGAAGTAAGTGGGTCCGGCTCCAACCTAAACAACCGACAGCGTTTGATTTAGCGGTTACCGGTTAACATTCGGTAACATTTAGCGGTCGACCTGAGCGGTTGCAAGCGCTTCAACCGCATCCTGAATACGGTTACTTCAGCAAGTTAACCGTTAAACATAACATTTCCTTCACTGACACTCTTTTTACTTCACCATGAAGTGATTTTGTGAAATTGTATTTTGCTCTTTATTTCCTACTACATACTCAGAAACGTGACGGTAAAAAATAATAACGCAAGCTCTCGCAACTCAGCAGATAATTAAACAATTTTGATGTGGGTAAAAGGATATATCCAGCAAAATCACAAAAACGCTGTTAATTGCAATGGCATTATCAATATCAACGTTCATATTTATTAAAATGTGAGAAAACGAAAGAAGGTTAAGGAGTGAGAAGGTTGCAATGGGAATGAGAAGGTTAGTCTAGGGTTAACAATACTAGCTGCTTCGTGATTTTACATTATCTCATCCACTCAAACTAACTGACAAAAAT
>KZ651193.1:769143-782986 GCA_001010745.2 Gerris buenoi
AAGATGGCGGCTATAATTCAATATGGCGGACACATATCAAAATCAAAATGGCCGCACTTTTCTATTTATGGTACACTCTATCTATGTACCAAATTTCAAATCTCTAGGTCAATGGGAAGTAGGAGAATTTTTGATGAGTCAGTCACTGTCACTCTTAGTTTTATATATATAGATAAAATAAAAATTACTAGATCGTTCTCATATTATGTAAATAACAAATGATACTGTTAAAATAACACAATAGAGATTTATTACGCAAAGTTGGACGTCCAAGTTGGACCCTTATTACCCCAGAATGCAGACTGCTCATGATACCCGTTTAAACACCTAAAAACAAAACCTCCAAAAACTTCCCATTAAAAAAGAAATTGCGCAATAAAAATAATGATAAAAAATATACATATTTCGAATTTTTCCAACACACCCTTCTACAATTTTAATTAAAAAGCTATACAATCCTTTAAAAAAAATCAGAACAATAAAAAAAGGCAAAAAATAACATTATGGCTCCGGTATACACAAATAAATTGTGTAACTTATGCTAATAAATAACAATAAAAAAACTCAATAGAAAGAATTAAAAACGCTTGACTCTGCTGTGTTATTTCAATCTACCGTAAATGATCTTTTATCTTCTTTAAATTCTTTCGTAAATGATCAAAATTACATGTATCATAAAATGAGCACAACTTAAAAAAATAAATTATCAATATTATACAAAATAACATTGATACATAAAATCTTCTTAAACAAGAAGAAAAGATTGCATAGAAAATATAGTTTTATCTCAACTCGGAACTTCCTGAAAGGACTGACATCGTATGTTCCAGTTAAACAGACGACTAATTTTTATCAGAGGAAATGAAATAGTTAGAAAAGACTGGCAATAACTCTAACAAATAAAATCCAATTAAAATAAGTACAAGATGTGGGTAATAACAGTCAATATCTATTGATAGTAATGGGTTGTTTCGTTTCTTTGTTTTTTACATTGAAAATAAAAATGTCTATGTTCAGAAGAAGATACCATCTTTGCATTACATCATAGATTTATTTAACAGTATGATCCAATAAGGCAATTATTCAAACATTACTTCCAAATGAGTTGTACTTGAAAATAACTCCAATAAAATTAAATTAATTATCTGTTATTACCGAGAATACATAAAACTTATTCACATTGAATAATATCTAAAGATTGGTTAACGCGAATAGTTAATATTTATGATTAATATTAAATAGGAGTTGCTAAGACTGGTTTTAAACATTATAATGGGTTATTAGAAAACGATAACTGCTAAAGTTCGATACTTATAATATAATAAGTAAATTATTTTCCCCGTGAAATTCAGGTCTCCAAGATTTGAAGTCCTTGATTTCGCTTCCACTACTGGAATCATCCCCTGTAGATGCTTCCGGTAGTGTGGATAATGATAAGAAATAAAAGGAAAGTAATAAGGGAATAGATGCAGAAATTGTTGTTTTTAGTATAGCTGAACATTGATATTTAACCAGCAATATAAATATTAAGTTAAAAAAAAAAAAATAATAAATAGAATATTAATTATTGATGTTGAGTATCCATAGAAGAAAGAGTAAACAATAATATACTACTGTTATTTAACTTTATAAGTAAAGTCAAACAATAATGTGGAAATGTACAGTTAAAAATAAATATCAATGCATACATATTAAAATTAAACAATTGATAATAACATGAATAGGATATCAGATCCACAATATACCAAACAATTGCAGTTTTTTATGAATAAGGTTGTTACTATGGAGAAGTGGTCGACACAAAGAGAAAAGGAAGTATGTAGTAGGCGACTGAATCACAAAGACTTATAACAACTTCAAGGCTTCTAAAGAATCGTCTATTCTCAGTTTTTCGACCACATTTTATAAGGACTTATTATAAGGAAATGCTATCAGTTTGTACTAAATAGTAAAAAAATTGTATGATTTGTAAGATTTGGAACTCAAAATGTAAGCAATAATACTGATTATCATTAATGCTTTCATCAATTTAATCTAAATGATATTAAACACTAAGTAAGACAAAACAAATGCACCCTTTATCCGTCGGCGTCGGCGAGGAGCATGTCAATCGTTAAACAAATTTCTTCTCAATACAAAGAAATGCCACTTGATACTTAGTTCAAATTTATTAATTATTATTATTGAATTTCAACATAGTCTAACCAACTAGTTTCGCAAAACATATAAATGTTTATAATGCAAATTTATATTATCAGGATTATGTACTAATATATGCATGTACTAAAAAACTAATGCACACATTGCACTGAAGAAAGCCGTATAACAAAATAATCTGCCAACTAGTCTGGCACATAGCTTCCTCACATTTTATTCGTATACTTAAATGATTTGATGCTTTTATAACCTATTATGGATCAAATTTAAACAATTTCACCCCGCTTTTTATTAATTCTGCCAAAATGATCTAATTTATCTTGGGCTATCTGCAGTTTGAAGGCTACTTTCGACTAACACACTCGATTATACAAATGATTTAGAAGTATGACCGCAATATTATGAAGAGTCATAATCTAAAAGTCTAAACAATTAATTTTGTATATATGACATCGGATTTATCTGTAAGGAGAGTTAGGTCTTATAAACTGGAGTATAGTTTGTAACCTTAAGTGTTAATCTATGTGTCAGTGTTTCTCAACCTTTATACCCCTGCGGAACCCTAAGATCAATGTCGCTCTTCTGAGGAACCCCTTCACAATAATAACTTAATTAATCTGTATCATTACTATACCAAATACTTGATTTTTGAAAATATGACCTCTCAAAACAGTGTTTTTATGCATTTCTGTTTTGTAATTTTGAAAATATGACCTCTCAAAACAGTGTTTTTATGCATTTTGTTAGAAAATGTTATGCTGATGCTTATTGTAGAACAATATCTTACTGTAAGTCATGGGCGTCATCTGCTGTTAATTATTGTGGGGGGGGGGGGGNCGTTTGACGAATGTAGCCCTCAGATAACCTGAGATTAATTTTAACCGTCTATGTTCTTTAAATTTTCACACAAACATATTATGTTTATTTACACCTACATTTTCAAAAGTACTAATCTGATTTTTATGATATTTGGATAGTTTGACGTTTGACGAATGTAGCCCTCAGATAACCTGAGATTAATTTTAACCGTCTATGTTCTTTAAATTTTCACACAAACATATTATGTTTATTTACACCTACATTTTCAAAAGTACTAATCTGATTTTTATGATATTTGGATAGTTTGACGTTTGACGAATGTAGCCCTCAGATAACCTGAGATTAATTTTAACCGTCTATGTTCTTTAAATTTTCACACAAACATATTATGTTTATTTACACCTACATTTTCAAAAGTACTAATCTGATTTTTATGATATTTGGATAGTTTGACGTTTGACGAATGTAGCCCTCAGATAACCTGAGATTAATTTTAACCGTCTATGTTCTTTAAATTTTCACACAAACATATTATGTTTATTTACACCTACATTTTCAAAAGTACTAATCTGATTTTTATGATATTTGGATAGTTTGACGTTTGACGAATGTAGCCCTCAGATAACCTGAGATTAATTTTAACCGTCTATGTTCTTTAAATTTTCACACAAACATATTATGTTTATTTACACCTACATTTTCAAAAGTACTAATCTGATTTTTATGATATTTGGATAGTTTGACGTTTGACGAATGTAGCCCTCAGATAACCTGAGATTAATTTTAACCGTCTATGTTCTTTAAATTTTCACACAAACATATTATGTTTATTTACACCTACATTTTCAAAAGTACTAATCTGATTTTTATGATATTTGGATAGTTTGACGTTTGACGAATGTAGCCCTCAGATAACCTGAGATTAATTTTAACCGTCTATGTTCTTTAAATTTTCACACAAACATATTATGTTTATTTACACCTACATTTTCAAAAGTACTAATCTGATTTTTATGATATTTGGATAGTTTGACGTTTGACGAATGTAGCCCTCAGATAACCTGAGATTAATTTTAACCGTCTATGTTCTTTAAATTTTCACACAAACATATTATGTTTATTTACACCTACATTTTCAAAAGTACTAATCTGATTTTTATGATATTTGGATAGTTTGACGTTTGACGAATGTAGCCCTCAGATAACCTGAGATTAATTTTAACCGTCTATGTTCTTTAAATTTTCACACAAACATATTATGTTTATTTACACCTACATTTTCAAAAGTACTAATCTGATTTTTATGATATTTGGATAGTTTGACGTTTGACGAATGTAGCCCTCAGATAACCTGAGATTAATTTTAACCGTCTATGTTCTTTAAATTTTCACACAAACATATTATGTTTATTTACACCTACATTTTCAAAAGTACTAATCTGATTTTTATGATATTTGGATAGTTTGACGTTTGACGAATGTAGCCCTCAGATAACCTGAGATTAATTTTAACCGTCTATGTTCTTTAAATTTTCACACAAACATATTATGTTTATTTACACCTACATTTTCAAAAGTACTAATCTGATTTTTATGATATTTGGATAGTTTGACGTTTGACGAATGTAGCCCTCAGATAACCTGAGATTAATTTTAACCGTCTATGTTCTTTAAATTTTCACACAAACATATTATGTTTATTTACACCTACATTTTCAAAAGTACTAATCTGATTTTTATGATATTTGGATAGTTTGACGTTTGACGAATGTAGCCCTCAGATAACCTGAGATTAATTTTAACCGTCTATGTTCTTTAAATTTTCACACAAACATATTATGTTTATTTACACCTACATTTTCAAAAGTACTAATCTGATTTTTATGATATTTGGATAGTTTGACGTTTGACGAATGTAGCCCTCAGATAACCTGAGATTAATTTTAACCGTCTATGTTCTTTAAATTTTCACACAAACATATTATGTTTATTTACACCTACATTTTCAAAAGTACTAATCTGATTTTTATGATATTTGGATAGTTTGACGTTTGACGAATGTAGCCCTCAGATAACCTGAGATTAATTTTAACCGTCTATGTTCTTTAAATTTTGCTACATTGATATTGTAATTCATATAAAGAATCAAAACAATTTTGACAGATTTAAATAACGGGGGGAGGGGATGAAATAAATTTGACAATAATAGATTTAAAAATCATAAAATCATTACATTATATGAAATAGGACGCGAGGAAGCTATGTGCCACACTAATTAGCAGACTATTTTACATTGAACCAAGGATTCCTGTGTTTACAACCATCTATACTCTAAGCTAGAGGTAAATAATTATTCACCATGTTGCTTTTTTCTGCCATTCTCACGTTGCATTTGATAAATATATACATTATTTGAAGCATCAGACAATGGCCAATATTAAGGTCAACATTCTCAATCATTAGTTTTATTCACTGTGAGCAAGCTTCTCGAAAACTCTGTAGAACAACTAATTTCGTTTCTCACACCTTTATTTCTTTGATGATTGCAGGTTTTGTACAAGGAGGGAAATAACGATACCGCGATTGAACTGAGGATAAATGGATGTGGGGATGAGGCCTGCAGCCTCCAGCAGTTCTTAGACCTGACAAGAAACATGACTGTAACTAACTGGAAGGAAGAGTGCAATGTTTCCTCGTCTGGCTGGAGTCAGTATACTAATTAATATTATTATAATTTAAGCATTTAAGGGAGCATAAAGAAGAATTCAAATGTTATAAATATGTATTAGGCTTGAATGGATGAAATCATTATATTATATAATCCGGTAAGAATAAGTTCCGCGGTAAAGACACTGTCTATCTATACAGATCAAGCCAAAAGTCTCGCTATCCCAAACTATCTGCGATCTCTGCTTCAAATAAACAATTTTTTCGATAGTACTCCAACTTAACTTTCTCATATTCATAACTAATTCGTCCAGTGATTTGTTAGTTATTACAGGTTGTCGTGATTTATTTAAAAAACCTGTTGCAAACCGAGCAGCTTTTAATCAATTTATCAAAATTTACTATATAAATATAATCATAATCGACGGACAATTGAACCCCGACCCAGACCTCCCAAAATTTAAAAAGATCGCTGCCTCACTATTTTTTTTCTTATTTATATATTTTTTTAAGACTTTATCAAATAAGAAAACTACATTATAACATGTTAAAAACAGATCCACGATTTGAAAATATAAAAATTATACTATCCAAAAAAATATATACATAGCTGTATGGTGTCAATTCAAATAAAAAGAATGCAAAGCAAAAAGACTAACCGAATAATAAAAGTGTAAATGCAGTTAAAGAGTAGCTCGAGCTAATATGTATTAATACAATTAATTTAAATGACGCTGCCTGTTACCTAGATCAAGGTGAAATGTACATTTCTCAATTACACCTTAACGGGTTATGTAAAAGACCTTGATATCGGTGAGTGAATTTATAAGTAACAAGTAACAGGTACATAAATTATCGTATAAACAACTGCAGTTAGGTCAACATTCAGTTAAGAATGTAACAAATAAAGTATAATATCATTGAAAATAAAACGGTGAGTAGAAACAAATACATAATATATCAAAAAACACGTGTAGCAGTAGGTATAAAGGTAAAAAATATAAATTATAATATTTTTTTTTATAAAGCGATTTACAGTGTAAAATAAACATCACAGTAATATAAAGAATGATTCATAGTTTAATATTAATATAATAATACTTAAAGATTTTTTTTTCTTATACTATTCTTAGACTAGGTAATTAAACCATTCAGATAATAATTCTAAAGAAATAAGAAAGGTCAGTGCATTTTATTTATGGGAATATTTTAATGTGTATAATACAACCTAATATAATAGAATGTACGTTCCATATTTAAGATATTAATAAAAAAAAATAAAAAAATAAAAAAAATAAGGTCGACAAAAATCTGTTTCAATGGCATTTCATTCAATACAAGGGTCCCCTGGTTTGACTCACGGTGAAGAGATTAATTGCCTTTAATCCATTCTCGTTAATAACAATTGTAAACAATCTAGATAATAAGGTGGATCCTTAAGGGTAAGAAGAAAACGAAGACTAATTAAAGATGTGTGGCAACGTTTCGGCTCCACGAGCCATTTTCGAGCCTAAAAATGTAAAATTTATTGTAAGCCTTGACATACAACAATAACTAATAACTTAGTAACATTACAAGAAAAACTGGTAATTACCTCTATCCAATATAAAAATTAAAACATCCAGTTGAAAAAACTGTGAGTTAGAGAGTAGTATCTATAAAGGTTTCATTAGGAGAACTAGTTGTTCACCACGTCACATTCCTACAAACAGTAATGTAATGTACTAATGAAATTGATAGTTAATAAGTAATATCTGATATTGGTATTAATAGGTTAATAACTCAAGTTAAATATAATCTATCTCAAAAACAAGTAAATTTACCATAGTATCACAGCTAGTATGTAAGTTAACTAATAATTTTTTACGGAAATAACTAAAAATTCTGACATCTAGCAACAATCATAAATAACACACTAATAACACTAAACATAACAAAAAACCAACAAGAAGTTTAACAATTTGTACTGATATAAAAGGTTTAAAATATAACAATTAGGAAGGCGAGAGGCCGATTCCTGCTATCAGTGATACTGATAAGGATAAGGTTACATTTACTGTTATCTGTTTAANGATTATATTTAACTTGAGTTATTAACCTATTAATACCAATATCAGATATTACTTATTAACTATCAATTTCATTAGTACATTACATTACTGTTTGTAGGAATGTGACGTGGTGAACAACTAGTTCTCCTAATGAAACCTTTATAGATACTACTCTCTAACTCACAGTTTTTTCAACTGGATGTTTTAATTTTTATATTGGATAGAGGTAATTACCAGTTTTTCTTGTAATGTTACTAAGTTATTAGTTATTGTTGTATGTCAAGGCTTACAATAAATTTTACATTTTTAGGCTCGAAAATGGCTCGTGGAGCCGAAACGTTGCCACACATCTTTAATTAGTCTTCGTTTTCTTCTTACCCTTAAGGATCCACCTTATTATCTAGAACTATACTACAGGGTACACTTAGCACTATAATAAATTGTAAACAATTTTCACGCTCGAGTATTGTTTTTAGAATTTTAACGTCTACATAATACTAGACATCGCGTGGCTCTATCATTGAAGCGAGCGTATACTAATAAATATGTGTATATTTTAACTATCTTTATTAATTTATAGCGGTGTCGCTGTTGGTTTTACTGCAAAATGTTATTTGTAAAAAATGTTTGTCTCATCGAATAGATAAAGTTTTTTTCCCGTCCTAAAATTCCAATTTTAATTTTGATGCACACGTTTACGCGAACGTTGTGCGCGACTTCTGGACGGATCAACTGTCTAACGAACTCGTCCTGAACATTGGTAAAATGAACACGTGTACCAAATTTCATCAACAACGGTCAACTTTTACTCAAGTTATCGTCGTACGTTTTCTGACACACAGACAGACAAACTGACAGACAGACAGACACGGAGCATATTTTGTTGAATGTAAGAAGCTCGCTACGCTCGCTTCAATTATAGATATATACAAGAAAATAACTAAATATAAAATAGAGATTCAGTAGAAGATATAATTAAAATTGGAAATGAACTAAAATTAACTCTTTGAGTATTTTTTAGTTAAACAAAAATTCAAATCTACCTACTATCTTTATAAAGCACCCTTAACTATTTAATTAAAAATTGATAATGGGAATAATGATTGACTTCATTATAAGCATATTTTATTAATTAATTTTTAAAATGTTTATTAAAGATAAAAAAAATCTAACCTTTTATGTTATTTGGAATTTAAAAAAGTCAAAGCTCAGCTCTTTAGCAAGTGCAGATATCGGATCACAACAGAAGTAGGTGGTTTTAAAGTCAATCAAAGAACAGAGCAATCATTTAAATTAATACAATTAATTAAAATATGTATATATACACAACAATCTAAGAGATAAAACGACCAAAACAAAAAATATATTGTCTACAATACTTTGCTGATTTGTATTCTGAAGGACCAAGAGACCAACTATTTTTTTTTTTTTTTTCATTCGCCATAGAATTACAAATTCTTTTCATCCAAGTACAGAAATGTTCAAAAATCTTATCACGCATTGAAGCGTTACATTCGTGCCAATGTTGACTAATTTTTAGAATTTAAAAGTTATTGAACCGGATAAAATAAAACAAAAAACTTTACTTAATAAGATTAACTTATCAGGTCACAAATTTGGTAAATCTTAAAAGTATGTAAGTTATGTTATCATACTTCCATTAATGTAACCTGATTAAGAAATTAATATTTTCAACAAAAGCAAGCGGTATTACTTATAAAATTATCTAAAATACAGTTTAATAAATAAAATTTTTTCAAACATAAAATATAATAGTTCATTTTCACAACACAAGTTCCAAGGAATTATATGAAATTCCGACGTATCATGAGCATTAAAGTAGTTTCAGGATTGTCCTACATTACAATGTAGATTCGAAGTAAGAACAAACAGAACTGATATCCACGTAACTTAAAACAATATAGATCCTTCACCAGAAAACATAGATTTTAATAATAATTAAAACATAGAAGCCAAAGAATAAGATTACTCATTATAATAAGATAAACAACAGCATTTAATTTTTGTAGCAATTGACCATAAAATATTCCAAATAAAGAAAAAGATTTTGTGAAACTCACACATAGTTAAGACCAAAAAAAAAAAAAAATAATAAAAATAAAAAATAAAAAACACAATTAGAGGTGGATGGACCACAAATATAATACAAAACAAAAAAAAACCTACGGTTCGGGCTTAATCTATGCTCTAATCGTGCTTATATTAGACCAATATATCAAAACTTATGCTAACCTACTCCTGGGTAGTTTGACTCTCCTCATGACCAAGTGTCAACAGAGATACCTGGAAAGGATATAGACCTTCATTGATCTATTAGAGTAAGGGTTCAGAAGGCCTAGTAAGTACAGATTAAAAATTTGTATAGAATATTAATAATAATGAAAGCAATTTACCGTAAAAAAATGTAACAATCTCAACTTATATAAGAACATTTTAATGTACACGATAAGAATTAGGTTAAGAGACAAAAGAAAGCTAAATTATTAAAATTAATAATTTTTTTTCTCTCCAACAGATTTGCAAACACTATCATAAAGACGGTTGCGATTAAATGAAAATGAGAAAATATAAAACTAAACGGATCAAATATTGAAGAGCCTTAATCATTTACTTTTTGGTTTACTAAAACGAATAATTCATACGAAGAAATGTTTAATATACGATTAATTTATATACTAAGCATTAAACAATAAATCTTTTAAACAAAAATCTTGACTTCCTAGTACTTAGCATAGTTTACTTATTAACAGAATTGAGTATCATGTACTTGTTTCGAGTATAATTGTTATGAGTACTTTCTCTGGTTTAAAATTCAATAAATATTAACAAGATTAATAACTATATGCTGTGTATAGACTGTAAATTAAATAATAATTGAGGATTAGCGAGCATCGCATCGGTCCAATCCAAATAAAAAATTAAGAATGCCGAGCATCAGATAAAACTAAAAATTGAGGATTAGCGAGCATCGGTCAAAATTAAAAATTGAAGATTAGCGAGCATCGGTCAAAATTAAAAATTGAGGATTAGCGAGCATCGGTCAAAATTAAAAATTGAGGATTAGCGAGCATCGGTCAAAATTAAAAATTGAAGATTAGCGAGCATCGGTCAAAATTAAAAATTGAGGATTAGCGAGCATCNCCATTAACCTCGAAATCTGATTGTTTTAGAACAAAAGAAGTTATTTTACTTCGCAATTAGTTTATTCAACTAAGTTTAGTTTACTTACTCCATTCATTCTTAGAAAGTTCAGAGATTTATTGTCCCGAAAACTCCTTAATGTTCAATAAACCATGCCCTTAATGCGCTCTCTATCACTAAAAGACAAATGGTTCACTTGTAAAAATAAAAGGTTTGTCTTCACAATAGCTTAAAACAAATAGAGCATAATAATTTATTTTGGAATCTCTTATCTTATCTTGATTGATCTTATCTTTGATTGATAAATGAAGTACATACATATTTCTAATATCTGAATGTCCTACCCGTAATCGATAAAATTAGCTTTTTCAAAATGTATAAGGTCCGAGAAGATTTAAGCCCAAATGAATACCAAGATTATCAATGCTAAAAGGAGCTGTTTGGCCAAGATAAAAGATAATGTAGGCAGAAATACAGGTATCCCTATAGCTTTATCTAGTGTAGAGAACAAGCAATATGCTATATTGTTAAACCCTCTCAATTAGTGCAAATTATTGAACCCCTTGAATTATAAATATAGATGCATATAATCAAAGAGAAATTTATCTCTGTGACAATTTCAATTCATAAACTATCTTTACGACTTATAATAATAAAACAAACAATATAGACAAAGCCAGGTTCATTTGAGGAGCTATATGTCGGTATCTGGTAGCATAGCATAGATCCACAATTATCCTACACTTAAAGGCAAATAGCTATGATATAACTCTTATAGCGAATTAAGCTAACTGCATAATATGTTTTGGTCTCCGTCTTCCGTCTACCTAATTTTAACGGTAGTTAAAATTAGAATTCTAAAGCAAATTCTAACTGATAATGTCACCTTTGACAGTATCACGCAACAACTAAAACAGCTTAAACATAACGGTTTTATAAGTTTAGTTGAGTGATTATCAAATCAGATAAATGTTAAATTAAATAAAATTTAAGATTTTCATAATAATAATATTTAAATTTCAAAAAATAAATACAATTATAATACATAAAAATATCAAAGAAACTAAAAATTAAATAAATAAAAAAACAGAAAAAAATGTAGATACTTTTAAAGGCTTTAAATATTTTCATCTAAAACTTGTGTCTCTAAATTTTAAACATTTTAATTTTTTGTTATAACTTATTTATCCAATATTAAAGTGGTTTGAAAAGTTTACGCACAAACATAAGAGCAAGTTCGACTATTTGAATGAATCGAGTGAATGAAAAGAAAAGAACCGCCGTAGTAACTGAAAGATAAGGTAATTTGATAAGAAATGACAAGCCTTATCATTCTATAAATAGCGGGGGAGAGTTACGAGCAGATAAGAGCGTTTACTTTACTGTTTTTTGGGGGGGGGGGGGGGTAAAAAATAGCGATCTTTTATTTTCACAAAGGGTAGAATCAAAAATAACTGAAGAGATAAACAATATTAACTAGACAGCCTGTCTTGGGAGATTTGCTTGTTCAAAGAATGAGTTAAATTTTTATTGTATTACACGTAATCTTATTTATATAATTTTTTGAACAATAAATAAGCTTCAATTGTACAGGCAGATTAATTCCAAGTGGATAACAAAGACAAATTTTTACATCATAATCATATAAGTTTTTTTTTATAGAGATTTATACAAGAAAGATATTTATAAATAATTTTTAAGTATATTAAATAAACTTAGTAATAAAAAAAAATAATAATACGAAAATAAGGCAATAAAAGCGCAAAACTGTGTGACTACAAAAAATTAAAAAAGATTTAAAATTTTAGTTTTTAAGATTTTTTGTTAAATAAAGTAAATGAGAGAAAAAAATAATTAATAAATATATGTAATATATTATAATTATTAAGTATTTATTATTATTTTAAAATAACTTAAGAAACGATACAAATGTAATAATTTTTATTTAGTAAAACATAAAAATAACAAAATATTTGCTTTAGTTTTTATCCAATTTTTAGTTTCAATGTTAGAAGTTGTGAAATTAACACCGCTAAATGAAAGGTTTCATACATGTGTAACAAGATATATTGCAGGTTTATTTGAATTAAAATTTATCAAAGCAATTTAAATACGCAAACATTTGTTTCTAGAATAAATTGCACACATTTATTTTTTTATTTTTATGCAGTTAAAAAAAGAACACTGTTATTAGTCACTATTAGAGGAAAAAAATAGTTAGAACATTAGTCAGTTAAAAAGAGGGTTTAAGACAGCGCACGCGGTTTGAATATTTGAAACAAATGCGCGTGGTTTGGTATGCATAAAGATGAGGAATACAGGGTTATAAGAAGACGTGAACCGTATGACTGACTGACTGACTGCTAAAACACCAACAGAACTAACTCAAGGCTTTAAACACACTAAGTTACAAGAGTGAGGGAATTCCAGCTCCCAACTCGCTATTACACTCCCTAGCCGAGCCCCTATTACACTTAACAGTTTAGTTAAGTTACCGAAGAAGCAATTTCTACAAAGATGAGACAGCGGGACCACGACACGGAAAGGCATTCAGTCACTACACTGTATAAACTATACTGAAACTAGACAGATATGAATATACACCACAAGGAGAGACAAGATAGAGGTGGAGGAAGGGAGAGAATAAGAAGAAATATCTTCGTACAGAGTTTTATCAGCACTCTCCATCCACCCACAGTTATCTGAGTCATCACTTCTATGCCTTCTACGCTTCACTAACAATATTTAAATATATAAATATAAATGTGTGCACAAATATCATTTGTATAATCGAGTAATGTACCGAAGAAAGAGACAACAATTTTTTATTACTAAGCTAAGTTAACCACATTTAATCCAATAAAAATAAATGTTTGTTTTGATTTGTTGTTTTGATTGATTGTTGGTCTTAAAATAGATAAAATAACATATAAATAGGGAGCTAAATTAATTTACTTGATTTTTTTTCTAAATTTAAAATTAAGCCC
>KZ651193.1:798243-814623 GCA_001010745.2 Gerris buenoi
GCTTACCCCGATTGACGGGAAAGTCCAACACGCCGGTACTCAGGTTGGTGGATGCAGGTGGGGGGCCCCCGGTGTCTTCTGTACCTGCGTATCGCGGAAAAATTCACTTTCGTTTGCAATAAAAGTTTAACCACCGAACTACTGAGCTACTGAATAAGAGATAATAACTTCACGTTTGATAACGTAAAAACGGAAGGTTACAAAAACGGCAGTCTGACCTCTAGAAACCAAGTCCAGAAGCCAACTCATGGTTAGAAAAGACAGTCTGACCTCCAGAGACCAAGTCTAAAAGCCAACTAAAGCGAGATTGCCGACGAGACTCTACCTCGGTGCCCTATCGACCTTATCAAAATGAAAACAATCTTTATAAACAATACAAACTGGCGTAAACATAGCTGTTTAGTAATTTTTTTGTAACTACACTAGCCTACATGTGAAGATATACATATAGGCAAGCTTTAAATGATAAAAAGGTACTTATTACTTAAATATTTAGATTTATAACAAAGAAAATTTTTTTTTAACAAGAGATTAAAATACTCATTTAAACAAGAAAAAAATTAATTGTACCCAAATAATGCAAGTAAAAAAGACTATTAAGGCCCCCATACACGAGCAAACATTTTGCGCAAACCTGAACTCGGGCAAATTTAGGAAAACATCATGCTTGCAAACATCAAACAGCCACATACACTGTCAAAATGTTGGCGCAAATATTTTGATCGTGTATGGGAGCCTTTAAATTTTCATTTATCATTCATTCGTAACCATAAGTCAAGAAATATCTACAATTAAAGTACAACTAAACTAGACACGTAATGTATCCTATAAAAGCTTTATTAGTTTCTAAGACAATTAAATGAGTAAAGCTTATACCGAGTAAGAAACCATTAGTGAGTCATACAGAGATGAATACGTGAGATGTTTTAGATGAACTCTCTGACATTGTATCTTGTATCAAGCGTACAGCATACAATATTCCAAGCTGTCACGATGTAGTTCGTGACCTACAATAGATGATGATTGACTCGCTTAACAGTCTTCAGTGCACCGTTACTAATTAACCTAGGATTGTTCGTCATATAATTTAAACATTCACAAGATTCTAACTTATGCAGTTTCTATATTTTGTACAATCAGTTTAAATGTTTCAGACGTTGCAGTATACTTAATGAATACCTACATATTCATACCATCATTTTATAGACACGCATTATTATGTTTTTGTACATACCACCTTGCACATGGCAAAGAAGGCATCAAGAAAGCTATTTGCAACAAAAGCTCATAGTAAAACACTATGAACCCACTTTTGGTTTTATAGTTCAATAACTCAAAGCATTAGGCTCTTTTGAATGCGATTTTTTGAAGTCCGAGGATGCGATGCTATATCAGATTGTATCGGATGGGAAAACGGAATGGCATTTACATAATGCCAAAACAGGTGACCAAATACAAAATGAGGTGACCAGTGACCATACGGCTATCGCCCAGTCCAACAACAGCCCCAGCCTCATCCTTAATAATAAAGAGTTTATCTACGATTGATACGAAATATAAACATAGTATCTCTGTTTAGATGCGTAGAATGTGATTCTTTACGTAATCATATTCATTGCGCATGCGCGTCTCATAAATCTGAAGAATTCCTCTTCTTTACCGCCGTAGGGCGGTAAAAAAGAATGCAAAATGCTACTTACCGCACTCGACGCGTAATGTACTATTATTAAATTAAGAATACTGCTCAAGGAAGAAAAATATATGTGCAAACACTTCAATATTATATTTTAAGACGAAAGCTAAAACCAAGTTTGTATGTCCTCTATTATGAACTGCCAACATTATTCTTTTTTTACGCGTATTTACTCTGAAACTAAGTATATTACGCTCTAACCAGTTTCGGAACCACTAAGCTAAGGAAGTACGTCAGACTTCATTCTGATAGAAAACATAATAATAGTACGGTTTTATGTCTAACTAAGGTATAGAATGCTATGATTCTGAAGACAACATTGGTCCTCAAATATTTTATACGCAACCCTCTGCATTGTTTATAATGTTTTGTTGATTCTTCTACGTTTCATAATTAATTGATGACAACCTTTTATTATCGATTATCAATGTGGATATGGAATGAAAGAAGATACATCTACTAACGCTCAGTAATAACAATTGAACCAGCACTACACATGCCGCATATGAGACAGCGAGGTACCTTTCCTTATTTTTGGAATCCCAAATATTAAGAATAAACAATCTTAAAGGTAGCCCACTTGAGAAACACCACTTATTGAATAACTGATCTATAACTCCTTCAAATTTTTAGACAAGAGCTACTTGCTAAGGTCGGCAGAAATTTTTCAGTTCTATCCTTGACTTAATAACTTAATTATCATATAGTGAAATCATCCAATACCTACGATATCGATAAGCGAATTAATCTTAATTTCTTAAGATAAAACAAAATATAAAATAGACTACCAATAAGTGTGGCACATAGCTTCCTCGCATCCTATAATGTACTTTATTGTTATATTAATTAACATCGACATTATTGCAATATTACTTTATTGTTATATTGTTTATTTTGTAAGAACTATTAATAGTTTTAGCGATCTTTAACACTTCATAGCGGTGTCGCTTTTGGCTTTACTATAAAATTTTAATTGAAAAAAAGTTCACATTTGCGCGAGCGTTGCATTAAACGCTTGCTCAGACAACATTGTCCAACGAACTCGTCCTGGGCATCGGTAAAATGAACATGTCTACCAAATTTTATCAAAATCGGTCGACATTTACTGAAGCTATCGTCACAAGTTTCAGGATTCGCGGACACACAGACCGACAGACAGACACGAGTCTGCGAAACGAATGTCTGTCTTGGTATTTTTAAAATCGGACATATAACATTTTTTCGTTCTCAAAAGTGAACACAATGCTCCGTTACCTTCGATAAGCTCGGAAGCAATACCATATTCATTTTAAAAAAACAAAACAAAAAAAACAACTCCACCCCCCTTAACTCCATTTTACTCTCTACCCTTTTTTAGCAGACTGTATATTTACTCTTATCTTTTATTCTATTCCCGCCTTATATCTATCCTTGTTTAACAAAAAGTATGTATCATCTTCCTTACTCACTGGACTAACACTGGAAAAAAAAAAAAAAAAAAACCTTTTTTAAAATATAGAAAGATAAGGATGGCTCGATTAAAATTATTATTATATGAATGCATAAAAGAACAATAATATAATAATAATAATTTATTCTCCCCTTTTGATTCTCTATTTGGATATTTTGGCAAGAGAGATTCACATGAAGGTATATAGGAGGGATTAAGAGTTCTAGAACCCCCGCCAGGAAAGGGGAGAGGGTTATGGAGAAGCCTGATTGAGAATTATATCCTACTGTATAGCGTCACATACAGGACTCAACTAAAAAACAGAAAAAAAACTAACAGGCTCTGGGATTTATGCGAAATACAATGAAACAACGTCGGTCCAGAAAACAAACGGGTCTCATAGAGCCAACTCCACACACTGTATGTTAAAATAAATACTCTGGGAACTCAAATTTAAACAAATGAAGATTTTTTTGCAACAGTTGCACAATATAAATGACTTTATGATACATATATAACTCATATATATTTTAAAATATATATACAATATACATACACTAAAGATAAAAGGGTGTGAAAAACCTTTTTATTCATTTTTATAATGAAAAATGTCAGATGAATTAAAGGGTGATAAAGATTTAATACTGGTCTCAGAGTAAAGGCTAGGAATTATGAAAGGGTTTAAAAATAGTACTACAAATAAGCAAGGGGGATACCAGATTGGATAGTGATAAATTTAGAGATAAAAAAGGATTTTTTTGCAAATAAGCAAATAATTACAGTTTTATGATAGAGCACTAAATAGAAAAATGTTGCTTACTGGTGTGTTTTCAAAATAAAGTCATTCTTTATAAAAACTCCTGCTTAATCTAAAAAGTCTAAAAATGACTTGACCTTCTTAATTTCTTTTGTACAGGGTTTTCAATTTTTTAAAAATGACCAAGATTTAACTTCAACTAACGTTATATTTTTGACGATATCGATAAATGTTATTTATAAGTGTGGTTCACAAATGGAAAAAAATAAGGAAATATTATTTTTTAGTTCAATTTCTGAACAAAAAATTGAAAATCAAACAATAAGCTAAAACAATGAAGTATTTGTTTAGCACCAGAACAAGCAATTAATAATTTAATGTTTACGCACCTAATAACAAAACAATCACAATTAACTCGGTACTTTTGAAAAAAAGAGTAGCCCGAACCGAACCCTTTATTCGATTTTTTATAATCTTGAGGATGTAGTCCTAGTCGGTTTGCACATTCTTGTGTAATTAGAGAATATTGACTTCCAGAGTCTAATACCATTCTTATAGGTTAGAAAAATCCTTTGCTGTCACAAATCAACGCCTTAATTGTTCCCAGTAGAGAATCACAGGAACGTTCAGATTGAGATGAAAAAGTGTGGTGATTTGACTGCTGAACCGTTCGAGCCATAGATGAGGATGGAAGCCGTTCCAAGCTTTTAATTTAATTAACATGCCAGAAAACATAGATTTATGTTCCGGCTTTGTCATCCATACTACCAGAAANATTTTATTACAATGTTCTGATACTTTTATAATATATATTTAGTATCTTCTTTATTGGTATTTTAGTCATTTAGGTCTTAATTTTTGTATACAACCCGGGCTGCGCCGGGTACTTCAGCTAGTATAATAATAAATAAAGAAATTAATTAAATTAAAGTTGGTTTATAAAAAATGACAACAATTTAGAGTTATGGAAGGAGTAGAAATGGGAAGGTAGGAATTTGGTGAAAGGTACCTGTAGTAGAAATAGTATGTGGACGTAGAATGTGCTCCGTGTGGTTCCAAGAATCTTCGCTGAGGGTCCGGGAGACAGCAAATCAGCAGGAAGATCAGGATAACCGGCAGAAGTCTGTGTGTGAGTCAGATAGCTGATTACCCGGTAGGCAGATCAGTGAGATGGTCAAACTATCACCAAACTTGATGGTCCGGTAGACCGACACAAGCTATCACCAAACTTGATGGTCCGGTAGACCGACACAAGCTATCACCAAACTTGATGGTCCGGTAGACCGACACAAGCTATCACCAAACTTGATGGTCCGGTAGACCGACACAAGCTATCACCAAACTTGATGGTCCGGTAGACCGACACAAGCTATCACCAAACTTGATGGTCCGGTAGACCGACACAAGCTATCACCAAACTTGATGGTCCGGTAGACCGACACAAGCTATCACCAAACTTGATGGTCCGGTAGACCGACACAAGCTATCACCAAACTTGATGGTCCGGTAGACCGACACAAGCTATCACCAAACTTGATGGTCCGGTAGACCGACACAAGCTATCACCAAACTTGATGGTCCGGTAGACCGACACAAGCTATCACCAAACTTGATGGTCCGGTAGACCGACACAAGCTATCACCAAACTTGATGGTCCGGTAGACCGACACAAGCTATCACCAAACTTGATGGTCCGGTAGACCGACACAAGCTATCACCAAACTTGATGGTCCGGTAGACCGACACAAGCTATCACCAAACTTGATGGTCCGGTAGACCGACACAAGCTATCACCAAACTTGATGGTCCGGTAGACCGACACAAGCTATCACCAAACTTGATGGTCCGGTAGACCGACACAAGCTATCACCAAACTTGATGGTCCGGTAGACCGACACAAGCTATCACCAAACTTGATGGTCCGGTAGACCGACACAAGCTATCACCAAACTTGATGGTCCGGTAGACCGACACAAGCTATCACCAAACTTGATGGTCCGGTAGACCGACACAAGCTATCACCAAACTTGATGGTCCGGTAGACCGACACAAGCTAAGATTTTAAGGTATAAGTTTACAGGGTGTCCAGCGACCTGATCGCTGGACACCCTGGTTTAACTGTGTTCAGATTGAACGATGAAGACAGACTGCCTTGAGAAAAGGAAGTGGAGGAAGGAGAAGGGAGCAAAGGAAGATGGTGGAGTCCAGGTGTCAACATAATTAAATTAAAACAGTAGAAGTATAAAGCTACCTGGGACTCAGTGAAACAATAATTAGATTTATTAAGAAAATCTGCCATAACCAACTTTATAAGACTCTAAAACCTAATAAGAATCCTGATCTTATCCTGCTGATTTGCTGTCTCCCGGACCCTTAGCGAAGATTCTTGGAACCACACGAAGAACACTCTACGTCCACATACTATTTCTACTACAGGTACCTTTCACCAAGTTCCTACCTTCCCATTTCTACTCCTTCCATAACACTAAATTCTTGTCATTGTTATAAACCAACTTCAATTATTTCTATTTCTTTATTTATTATTATATGATACTTGTGAAAAACTGCTATTTTTTTTGTCTATATCCTTATCCTTATTTAAATAATGCCCAACCTTAGATTTTTTATTAATTATAATTTTATTAATCAGCCCCTATTTTTAGTTAGGCAGTGGAAAGATCGGGCTTTGCATTTACGCAACCCCCTTTTCATTACCATTTTTTTGGTCCTTTGGAAGTTATAATAATTGGATCGATTTATTGAATGGTAAAGATTTACAGTCAAACTAATTTTCTGGTAGAGTTAAGGGCCGAATCCAAATTTTAGGGATTGATTAATTCTTTTTTTTTTATTTTCGACCTGAGTGTATGACCCATTTCACAACAGTATTAGGGTTTTAAAGGAAAAAAGAACTCATCAATATTTATCACAATCATAATTGATAATTAATTAGTAATTATCTATATCAAAGTTTTCTCTAAAGGATACTAAGTATCAGTTTTAGTTATTAAAAAGATATTTTAAACATAATTTTAACTTATTTAGCTTGTTTAAATATTCAAAATCTTCTATATATCAAGATTTGTTTCCTCTAAAGGGATCATTGTGCCCCCACAGGCTATTATAACTCTCCTAAGAAAAAAAGATGAAAAAATCAATAATGATTTCATGAAGGAATGCGTTATCACAACCCAATCTATATTTAAACAAAACATGCGTACGTTTTATAAAATCTCAAAAGTTGCATACAAAAATAAATCCACAACTAATAACAAAGTCTTCAGAACTGATGACAAAGCCTGTACAAAGTGCAGGCTCTTTATATCTGATACGCATAATAAGATTTAACAACTGATAACTAGGCATTCTAAAGGGATACTTGATATAACTTTCCATGTAGATAAGAAAGACTTCTCAACTAATTGCAAACAACCCTCACCTGATAACAAGCTACCTGAAACCTGACAGCAAGCTCGAATGAACTAAAATGATACATTTTAAACATTTTACCCGACATTTGGAATTAATTTCAATTTTTAAACTAAATAACAAGTATTGAAGATGTTATTGTATATCTTATTTTTTATCATTACTGAATAAATGCAGTTTTTCCTCTAAATATTCATCCTTTGTTACCTCAGCTTAAATTTAAATATGTTTTCTCTGTACATATAATAAAGAAAATATTTTTTCATCTACTTCTTAGGATGTAAGTATAGTGGAACTTGGATAATTCGAAACTCAAGGGACCAGAAAAAAAATCGATTTATCCAAAATTTCGAATTGCATAAGTGTTTGAAAAAAGGGTAGAACTCATGTCGGAACAATAAACATAAATAAACCTTTATTTAGAAAAACAAACATATTAATTCCATTAAAAAAAAGTAAATTTGAAACATATGTACAATACATAGTACCTACATATTAAAAATCCTAAATAATAAAATGTAACAATAATATATAATACATATAATATACATAATAATAAACCTAAAGTATTAACTTAAATTTTCTTAAAAAAGTCCGAGATTTGAAGTTGTTTGGATTTAAGTTTCCCTGTCATAACAAATGATTCTAATTTATTTAAAGCTATAAAAATTGATTCGCTTACATCATTTTTGCTTTCAAAAAATCGCCGTAGTTGATGAATTTGGTTTGATGCTTCTGCCGTGCTTGGGATTAATCCTTCCTGGGCCACAGAAGTGTCGTCGTCTTCATCATCAGAAGCTTCGTCGCCAGATGGGTTGTTATTTTTATCGACCACCTCAGCGATGATTTCCGCGTCAGTAAGCTCGCCACAAACTGCAACTTCTACATCTACGTCGACGAAGTCATTATACGAAATGGCAGGATCAGAAACAACATGCTCCCAGCCTTCAACAAAAGGCCCAGCTTCAATTTCGTCAGCATTATTTTCTTGAGTTTCATTTTTAACGAAGCCGGCTTTTTTGAAACAATTCTTGACAGTTTCGACTTTTACTTGATCCCATGCTTGCTTACACATTCGTGAGGCTTGAAGAATGTCTAATTTAACCTAAAGCATTCAAATCTTCGGCAAGAATGTTCTCTACCAACAAACGCCTGTAGAAGTGCTTGAGATTCTGTATGATGCCTTGGTCCATAGGCTGAATAACTGATGTCAAGTTGGGAGGGGAAAAAAATTACTCTGACGTTGTTCATACGTGGAATACTGTTATGAGCTGCGCAGTTGTCAATAAATAGGATGATGTGGCGATTTTGTTTTTCAAACTTTCTGTTGATTTTTAACAGCCACTTTTCAAAGATGTCACTTGTCATCCAAGCTTTCTTACTGGATACGTAGTCTACCGGCTTTGTTTTAACGTTTTTAAAACAGCGGGGATTGGCAGATTTCCCAATCATCAGCAAAGGTCGTTTTTCTGAGCAATCCATGTTAGCCCCTAACAACAGCGTAAGCCTTTCTTTGCTTAGCTTCCCTTCATGACATTTTTCACCTTTAAATGTAAGTGTTTTGTCAGGCGTGCACTTAAAAAAAGCCCTGTTTCGTCGGCATTAAAAATGTTTTTGGGCTCCTTGTCCTGAAGAATTTCAGCCAAATCTTTCTTTTACTGCTCAGCTACTCTTAGATCCACAGCACCACTTTCACCACAAACAGATTTGAAAGAAATGCTGTTTCGCTCTTTGAAACCATCGAGCCACCCAGTGATTGCTTTAAAGGAATTTCTGCCCAATTCTGAGGCAAACTGTTCAGCCTTGCTTCTTAAAAAAGGACCACTCACCGGAATTTTTTTGTCCCTCGCTTGCTTGAACCATTTCACAATACAGTCGTCTACATCTGGGTGATCCGGTGCTCGTAATCTTTTCCGACCTTTATCCGACCCGCTCTCACTTTCACTATTTAAAATTTTGTCTTTGTTTTTTAAATAAGTTGATAACGTATTAGGGGGGATCCCGAAATCCTTGGCAATCTCCGATTTCTTCTTTATTCCTTTTTCCACTTCCTTAATCACCGCTATCTTTTGGGCTAAAGTTAAAGATTTATAAGTGCGTGGTTTGGAAGACATCTTAGCACAACACACAAAACAAACGAAAAAGTAACTAAATTAAATTCAGTAAAGGCTGACACAATAAGAAAATCTCTACACGTACGCACTACGTTATGTACTTAATAGCGACTGAAGAAAAAAATAAAAAAAATATGTGGGGTAGAAGGGTGTGGTGGGGGGTAGGAGGAGGGGTACTAACAGTTACATATGTACTTAACCCTTGGAGGTGGGAGAGGACGAAGACACTGACCTTGCAGGCAGCAACATATTTTGGCGAGCTAGAAGGGATTAGTAACAGAAGTACGGGGGTAGTTACGGTACTTAACCTTTGCAGGTAGCCTGGTTGGGTATTTTCCACTTTTCAACTACGTATTTTCTTCTGGTTGAATATATAACATATTATTCATGGAGATAAAAAGTTCGAATTAACCAAAACAAAATTCGAATTAACCATGATTTTTTAACATTACTTAGATACAAAATGCTAGGGACCAATAGGAAAATTCGAATTATAGAAGTTCGAATTAGTCAAGTTCCACTGTAATAACTGACTGAATAATAAATTTTACTTTATTTTAGTTTTTCTATAAAGGGATAATTTGATTCACTTGCTTTTGTTTATACCTCTGAAATGAATGGCATTCCACCATAGCTAATATACAATATTAATAGCATTAATAGATCTTAATTAATATATTTCTTGACGTAGTTGAAATCTGTCTCTAATCTTTCTTTACCTTTATATATACATATATTTAATTTTAGGGTTCCTTCCCTAAAATACCCGGGGGGTCCAAAACTAATATTTATACAGCTGATGGAGCGAAAGACCAACCCTTAGTAGTTATAGTTGTATACCTCTTTGGCAGGCCAAATCACGGGCTTTTGAGCCAGATATTATTGTAAATATCACAATGTATATGATGAATTTTTGTTCGAGTTGGTTGAACCGATTTGTTCCTAATGTCAGTCTATCGAGTTAATAAGATATTATATGTAGATGTAGAGTCTAAACTGCACAACCGATTCAGGGATAATTTGGTAAGCATATATTCAGTAGAGCCCATTGCTCGAATTAAAATCGAGAAAGAGTCGTTAAAGTTTTCGTGAGTTTTTGGGCATACAAGCGAGAGGAAAGGGAAAACCACAATTTAAAATATGCATTTGAGCTTTGAGCAACATTTTCTGAGTTGTCCAGGAATGATTATCTAATAATAGTTATTCAGAAATAAATATAAACTAATAGAACGTCAATCAGTTCACGAAATATGTATTATCTAATTTAAATACATATTTTAAAGACACCGTAATCTCCAGAAAAATCCTTGGTAGCAGCTTCACCATTACTGTTATCAAATAACGATATTAAACACCCATGAATAATTACTGTATCCGCAAGGTTATACTATGCGAACCGTATAATACAATAATTAACCTGCTAACCTTTATTAAGTGATAACTTTCTTATCAATCGAGTATAACATTCCTTATCACCATACATATTAGAGACAACTCTGAGCAGTATTAAATGTAGGCCTATTTACTGTCAAATTATAGATTCCCTTTTTAAATTATAGAATTATAGAGTCTGAACTAACTGTAAATACTCCTGTAAAAAGTTCATAGTTACAGTAAAACCTCTCCTAAGCTAAGGATATCTCCTAATCACGGACGAGCACTTTATATATGACACCGTCCCCGTCATTTATAATTTATTTTACAAATATTACTCACCTTCCAATAAAGTACGTTGACACAGGATTCGTTAACATTTTGAAGTAAAAACACTAATTATAGCGGACAGGACAGCTATGATATCATTTTTGTTTTTGCCCCGGAATTGTTTTGCTGCTACTGAGAATAGATAACACATTAGAACAGAATTATTGTCTAAAACTAATTTTTAAAAACTTTGCAAATAATCTTAAGTTCTAACTTTGAATTTTCCGAAAGAACATCGTATCTCTTATTGTTCGCTTCTTTTACGTCCTAATCAAACTATTATTAGGTTACAGAATGGAAGATCCAGTCACCTGACTCATTTTCTTAATGTGACCAACAGCAAAAGTGTGAAGCATTTCTCAAAGTCATGCAATTTTTAGCGAACTAAACTCATAGCCATAAAAAATCAACTAATTAACCATCTTAATGTAATGAAAAATTTACAAAACACATAAATGATCTGATTCTTTACGTTATCATTAAGTTGATATCAGTAAATATTAAAAGGAAATCTTATTGGACTATTTAATGTATTGTTCAGTAGAATTAAATAAAGTCAAAGGTCAATGGTAATCTGGTAACAATTTAATTTAGAGAAGCAAATAAAAAGGGAAATTCTATTAAAGAGAGTTTTATGTACAGAGTCACAGCCTGTTCTTCCTCTATTCGTCTAAGATCAGAGTCGGTAACTAAAATAATGAATTCCAGATGCTAATTCACCAGGAGGAGTTTACCCTCAGATTACATTCTAATAACAGAAACTGGATTTTTTCCAATCCTTTCTCCACCAGGATTTATAGCTTTCAAGCTTTCACTGAGAGAAAATTCGACGGAAAATTCGTTTGGATGCAGATTTCGTATTTCTCGGCCTCATTTTAAGACGAGATGAGAAGAAAAAGCCCGAAAAAAAACAGTATGAGAGGATTATTTAATTAAAACATCTGGCGTCACCCGTTCTCAAATCTCTAACACTTTCAAACTACAAAAGGAAACATAATAACTTTTGTAAAGGAATAACGAAATATATAGCAGAAACAAACGAGAAAATTACCAATTATTTTAATAAAAAGCTCGACATCTTGTTTCATTTAGAGTAGCCTGTTTGATTTGAACATTTATTAGGAAGCAATTTAATCGTAAAAGATCAAAGAATAAATAAAATAAAAAGTGGCGGAAGCAGCCAAGAGTTTAAGAATTATTGGACTGGAATTTTCGTTTTCAAATTGAATGTAAGATGTATTAATTTTCCTTTTTGATTATATTTGATCAGGGTATACAAAACCGAGGACCCTACTAATCAACAGGGCCGGTTACACTGGTTTGTGTGTACTAAAAACAACTTTATTTTATTAATTAATCATTATTAAATGCATAAAAACATTCAAACATACACCAATACACACAACACACGTATAACACAATAAAGACCAATCAGAAAATCTGTCAGTATACAACGTATTCTCTCAATTTCGACCGAGATTTTGAAGAATCCATTGACTAAAAATTAGCCGTAATCTTTAATAGGGTATGAGCAACAATTATACAAGGCCATGGTTGAATATTAATAAACGAAAAATAATTTCCATACCACATCACCGTAAATATATTTATCGAGACAATATTTTTGATTCCTTCGACGCAACTCTCAAAGAATTGTTGAAATACCTTATTCTATTGAGGAATGATATAAAACTACTCACGACAATTAAATTAATCCATAATATGTAAAATTCAAACTAAATAGCAGAGATTTTCATCCCAAAAAATGTGATCTAGGAAATGTAATCTTTTTATGAGAGAGCGCTTTATAAAAGGGGCCTGGAGAGGATATATGAATTAAATGAATAACAAGAATGAAAATTGAACAGAAATATTTATGGACTTTCTTGAGAAATTTTATAAGACGTCCATTTCATTTGAGCTTTTCCATCTTCCACTTTCGTTTATAAGATAAATTAATTCGTAGGCCATGGCATTTATTTATTTCTTGTCCTCTTCGAAAAAGCATGTTTTACAAATTCGTTAAGGGTTTCGAAAGAGAAATAAGGAATCAAATTGGGCTTCAAATAAGCAAGGATTTGGGACACTGAAATTCGGAATATTTGATGAAAGAGGAAAATTAACCTTTCCCTGTGTTCTTGACAGAAAGAAAATCACATCAATATGACGAAATTTCCTTAACCAAACCAGAAATCCAATTTCAACCAAGTGTTCAATCACCAAAAAACTACAGAGTTCGAAAAAAAATAAGACGTCAACTGGAAAATTTCCGATTCCCAAAACTTGTCGAATTGAGAGAAATTTTCTTCTGGTAAAAGTCTCCTCGGGAGTTTACTCCTACTCCATGACCTAAAGATCTAACCACGAAAAGTGATTTTAAGCGCGGGAAAAAACAGGTCGGGAGGGAAATTAGTATTTAGTGAGGTTTTTCGGGGGGAGTTTAGAAGGCGGGAAGAGGTAGCGATAAGGGCGCGCCAAGGTTCAGGAAATGAGACCCCCAGTGCTCTATCTAAAGGCGAGAGAGTTGGGCCAAACCCCCGTTACCACGGACCCAAAATTGAGTCATCACCTAATTCACGCTCACTTCCTGTGTGTTCCACATTCACCTAACTCTAACTTCTCAACAGGATATTTTAGGGGTTTAAGGGCCGTTTCTTTATAAAGTAACTGTAAAAAAAGTAAAACTAAGATACAATCACAATCTTTTTATAACTATATAAGACAAATAAAAAAGAAAAAAAAAATTGTTTCTACTTTAATAATAAAAATCATCACAGAATTTTAATAAATCAAAAATATAAGAAACATACTTAATAAAATTTATTTTAGCAGGGGCGTAAAACAAACTTTTAATCTTAAAAATGCTATCAAAACCAAATAAATAAAAGGAAAAATCCAAATTTTGCTTGAAGGGTTCTGACTTAACTAAAGAAAAATCCATTTGACAAATATACAGGGTTAACAAATATACAGTTGTAAAATACACATTTTAAATGCTTCGTCAAATGTTGAGGATTTATTCTATACACCAAGATAATTAAAAAAGCCCATATAAAAATATGTCTGAAAATCACATGTTTCCGAGTTACGAGGAATTTTGAAATTTAATCTTATTAAATAAAATTAAACTTTATTCGATAACAATAAGATTTTAATTAAAATATGTTAAAGCCTTCAGAGAATGTTTGACCTCCCATCCAACCTCTTTTCGGGCTCGACCATACATAAATCGTAAGTCACTATTAGTAACGACGAGAAACTGCTTTTTGTTTGATTTTGAAGTATTCCAGCCACCTTATTGCTTCGGAGCTTACCGAAGTTAACGAAAACTATGTGATCGTTCCAAAGAACGAACAATTTTTATGTGTCCGAATTAAAAAATTCCAATTCCAAGACAGCAATCCGTTTCAGACATTAGGGAAAATTTTTGGTATCTCATCTGTTTGTAAAGCAAAAACTCACATGAAAACAACTCGTTCGTGAATTTTGGATGGTAGGCCATAATTAGTCCATTGTTGCTCATATATGTATAAGTTTCAACCCTCTGCGGCCATTTATTTATCTTACACATGCGCGCACAATCATACATTTATTGAAACCTATATATCGTCAAAAAGGTAAATTCGGATTGTACGTGCCATCACTTTGAGGTTAGGTGATAAAATGAAATCTCCCATATTAAATGAAAAACCTTAATTTTGGGAACCCTTGAATTTTCACTAGCCGCTTCGCTGTGCTCCGCTCATTTCCTGAAAAAAAAACCCTCCTGTGTATAAACCAGGCAGAGGTCCAACTCGAAAAAATTTCGATGGCACGAACAATCCGAATTAGCCCGTCAAAAGTACTCCCCTGATTCTTAGCCTCAGATTCATTTCGAGATTTCCACCTGCGCACAAGAATTGCTAGAATTAAGCAAATTAAAGTATTGCTAGAATAAAAGTATAAATTATTTGGGTAATTTTTACATATTTCAAAAAGTCTGCCAATTAGTGTGGAAAATAGCTTTCTCGCATTCTATTTTGTAGAAATTTATTTACAATAACCTATTATTTTCAAATTAATTAAATTTTCCCCTATTTTTAAAATCTGTCAAATATGTTTTGATTTTTTACATGATTTTAAGAGAAAGATGAAAAGATCGCAGACAGTAAAAATTCATCTGGGGCTATCTGCGGGCCACTTTCGACAATGCATCCCAATTTCATATAAATCAGATAAGAATGTACTTTTGAAGATATAGGTTTAAATAAATGTATTTTTGTGCGCATGTGAAAGAGAAATTTGAAACTTATAAGGGCCCTACCATTAAAATCGGACGAGTAGTTCTTAAGATATTAAATTGGTTCGCAAAAACAGACAGTCAAAGAACCAAATGACACAGACAGTCATAGAACCAAAAATGTTCCCTGATGTATGAAACGGATTTCTATTTTGGAATTTTTGATATCGGAGACATAAAAAATTGTTGTTCCTCGGCACGATCACATAGTTTTCGTAACCTTGGGTAAGCTCGGGGGATAAAGAGGGATACAATTAAAGAAATAAATAATGAATTAAGAAACATCAATAATGTACGTGATAAAATGCGAGGAGGCTATGTGCCACACGACTTGAAAGACTATTTACAGTTATCGCCAAGTCGAGCACAGCCGTACCATCCTTTACTGGAACCAACTCACGGCAATTTGGACTCCCCTCTATTGTCCCATTAAAGATACTTAGATGTATAAAACTAATTTTAATTTAAAGTTCGTGACGAACTGAACCAGAAATAAAATTTTCACTCCTCTACCCATAGTAGTTCATAATATATATGAGCCTAAAGTTTTGTTATTTCGTCACTCACTCACTCATCATAATTCTAAGGCACTTCTAACAATCCTATAAACTTTAAATTTTGTATATAGGTAGAGTTTATGGTACAAATAAAGGAAAAACTGCCTATTCAAAATATTGAAAAAAATTATAAACAGCACCACTCGAGCTGAAGGATAGGAGAACGTTAAAACTTAAAAGTGATCTTGAGAACGTTCGTTGAGTTTGATTAGACAGTATTGATTGACAGTTATCTTAAAGTGCAAAGATATTTACTCCAGATAATATTATTTAGTTAAATTTGAGCACTCAGCGATAAAGTAGTTTTATACGAAAGATTGACAAAGAAAGAAAAAATTGGTAAGGCGTGAATTCTCACGTAAAAAGGGTTTCTTTGGTTTTGTGAAACAAAATTAGAAAGGTTAAGGAGGGGGGGGGG
>KZ651193.1:828439-880145 GCA_001010745.2 Gerris buenoi
GGGAGGGATATAGCTGGATCTGGGGGGGAATAGCGCCATAGGTGTTGGGGGGGATGGGCACCCCTGATCAACATTATTTTTTTATTACTTTATTTTTAACTTAATTACTTAGTTGTTAAATATCTGTTTTTAAGTAGGTACTGTAATTCTTCCATTAAGTAACTGTACGGAAGTGTTTTCATTTATTTTATTTATTTAACTATTGTCTTTTGATTGATTAGTATGCTGTGTTTATAGCAATCCTTTATCCTTTAATGAAGGACAGCTCCACTTTGTACTTTTTGTCAATCAAGTGTTTCTCTCTATATCAACATTAGAGGGTATGTAAAATTTTTGTTTTCTTACGTTCTGCGAATCACTAATTCACTAATCAGTATTTAGCAGCCAAAATTTTTCCAAAGAATTATAGAATTTGAGTTTTGACAATAAATTTAGAAATAAATACATGCATATTCTTGGTTGCCACGAAATTATCTGGTACAAAACTATTATTGAAAAAATCCTCAGATAGAGGATTTTCTACCTACAATCTAAGAACGTGACAGAGTTCAGCTCACCAATTTATGTTATCTAGATTTGAGTGTATATATATTTCACAAGAAAAATACGTGCTTTTGGCATTGCGATGCATGATGCATGTATTTCGGTTAGAAAGCAATATTAAGTACAATTGTTAAATTAGACGTGGTATACGTGATGAAGCAAGTCATATAAAGAAAACCAGTCAAAATCAATTCCAGAAAAATTTTATGTAAAATTGAGACTGCTTCTTCTTCAAAAGTTTCTAGATAAATAGCTTAATTATAAAGTTTCGAAACTCTTCTGATTTTTTTTTAAATTAAAATTTTCTGCCAATTTGTGTGGCAAATGCACATAGCTTCCCTGTTAAGTGTAACGCAATAATTAGGCCTATATCACTAGAAAATTGTTACTAATTAGGCTTGTAGTTTCTTACTGCAATGAAATGAGGACATAACTGCCAAACGATGCTTCTCTCGGCTCTTGCCTTCGAATCTTCGAAGGAAAAATAATTAGAAGAATTATATGAGTATTAAGAGTTAAGAGAGCCGCAAGGTTGGAGGATCCAAACTAACAGATCGATAGACAACTGTTTAAAGTTGAAGCCGTCTTCAGGTTTATTAAAAGCAGTCAAATACGGTGGATAGGATCGAGGAATGCAGAAACACACAAAAAAAAAAAAACATTAGATGCAAGATATATCAATAGAAAGAGAGGACGAGAAGTAGATAACTGAGAAAGTAAGTACATATTAATAAGTAGTAAGTATTAGTAAGTAGGTACATATTATATGGTGAAATGGCGGACTGCTGCCCTAGAAATAGATTTGTAGAAGAAAAAGGTTTGGGAGGCCAGCTGCTAGCTGGGGAACTTGGAGGAGTCATCTCCACCGGCAAACTAGGAGATTAAAACCCTCGTAAACATGAAAAAAATAGATTAAATGTAAACACTGGATAGGTACTGAACGGACTAAACAATTATTGATCTGGCGAGGAAATCGGAATGTCACTTATAGATATGGAATCTAAGGAGTATAGCAAAGAAGGTGAAGGAGCGCTAATTGTAGAGATCAGCGAAAAACAAGCTATGGAGGCGTGGTGTGAAGTGAAGGGAATCAAGATGGCCAAGAGTCCGCCGTAGAGCAACCTGGCTAGATAGAAGGCACAAGACACCCTGGCTCTTGTGTTCTAAAAGCGAGATATCGAGCAAAGAAAAGCAAGGACAATGGCATTTGATAGGCTGCGAATGGCGTCGCCTTTTTACAACCTTAAATATCGGGCGGGAGGTAGAAAGTGGCGGCGATAAGGGCCCCACAGACCCCGCGACTCGGGGGACCCCGGGCATCTGGGGGCCCCTGGATGAGAGATAGAGGGGCCCCCACTAAAAGGGTGCGGGGGCCCCTAAAGCCTTACCGCCGCCACTGAAGTAGAAGAGGTGCAGAACAAGTGAAATAAAGCTAAATTTTCTCACTTCTAAATAATACTAAAGTCGGTTCTATTTTGAAACTGTAAATTAATTAATAAAAATTATTTATACTAACAATGCATATACATGCATTACACACAAAATGCATAAAAAAGACAAAGAAAGTCTAGATCCAATATTTATACATAATTTATGTGTAAAACCGTTTATAAACAAGCTAAATTAAAGAAATTTATATTAATCTGCAATATAAATTTTTCGTACTTATCTAATCAAATAAATCTTAATCCCTTAATTCTCCGACTTTGAGTTCCGAACCCAACCTCCATTACTAGTTTGTATTATTTCCTGTAGGTAAGATGTGAACTAATTACCTATAAAAGGTGTGTAAAAAGGCATGCCAGACAGTACTATAATGACCTGGTGCTGTCAATCTCAGAACATAAAGCGAGGGAGGGAGAGAAAAAAAATCTAAGAACAATGGTAATTAATTTAAAAAACCCAACACTAAAGAGACTACAACTTGTCATTGACTTTTAAAACAAAGGGCATAAAAGACTTGAATAATCAGTCAGTTTTATATTTTATTAACCAGAATTATTTGTTTCATAAAAAAAATTAATAGTAATTATACAAAAAGAAATAAAAGGAACTAACTAGCACTTACACATATGTACTTAGTATAGTAAGCAGGTGGTAAATAGGGTTTGATAACATCTGTGTACAGCTGATGGTATAGGCAGAGTTCTTAAGCACACCCTAAGTCAACCCTACACCATCTGACAATAGCGGGCTCAAACCAACAAAAACCCTATTCAGCCTTTATACATGGATAAAAACATTACACTGTTCAACAATGTTATATAATCTTATTACCTCTCGAACAAAAGATAAAGAGAGATAGCTTTCATTTCCACTCTTGTATAATTTGTTTACAAAGTTTATTTCAATATTTACATTACAAGGTAAGACAGAATCTTAAGATAGCGTATTCAGATAATAAAACTTTTAAACGTTCTCACGTTTGATGTATTCATAAGAATATAAAATGAAATTCAAATATTTATTAATTTTCAACAGTTCCTTATAGATAAAATAAAGTATTCGACTTTTTTCAATTTAAAATATTTATTTTAAATGGTAAATATTTTTATAAAAGATGTTTACTATCCTAAAACCTTTCACATTGAAATAGAGACTGGATTTAATTACCAGCGGAGAACTAATCAGTGTTAATTGGTCATCATAAGGTAAATGGGCATGGGTAACTTCTTGATAGAAGTAATTCATTTATATTTAATATGGGAGCGTCTATGGAGTTCATCTTAAAGGATAAAATTAAAAGTCTCTCCACGTAAAATTAACTTTTTATTAGCCAAAGCAGCTTTCAGCCTCTAAAAGGCCATCATCAGTGCCTATTAGAACAAACAGAGGTACCTCTGTTGGTTCTAATAGGCACTGATTATTTTAATTAATTCATTATTTAATTCATTTATGTCTACTGAACTTAAATACCATATAATTTGACTGATAAATAGTCCATATGATGACCACATATTATCATTGAACAGTGGTAGTGAAGGTCATTTTTTGGCTGTTGAGAGACTGTATTTTATTATTATAGTACTTATTGTGGATTAATTTTAAAAATTGCTATCTAAATTAATATATAATTATGTATTTTCAAAAATATTTTAAAAGTAAGACATATCTTTTAGTTCAAAATGTTAGGATTTACATAATCTTAGATACGGTCTCTTCTAGAAGACCTTAGGCTCAGAAGCCAAAGGCCCAATCCATACAGAGCAATTGAAGGTGTGGCGGGGGTGAGGTATAGGTGAGGCGAGTTTAAAAGGTCCAATTCACACAGAGCAGGCAACTATGTAGAAAATAATAATAGTTTTAAAAATAATTTTCACCTAAGCTACAAAACCTGAGGCTTCCTAACACCGTAAACTGAAAGATCATTTTTAAAGAGGTTTCTCTTACAAGAATATTGATTAAATAAACAAACTTTCACAATAATACAGATTTCACCAGAAAACCAAGTAAGCTGGTTCAACATTAGCTGATTTTCTATTACAAAACAACCTGTGGCCTAGCGATAATTTTTTGTTTGTTTATTTTTCATAAAATGTGAGAACTAAAGTGTTCTTGATGAAGAAGGCACAGAAGGAGTTAAAAATGTATTAATGTTATATAAAATTAAAATAAGAAAGAGTTTACTCGTCTCTAGAAATCAAGAGAGGGTCGAGACACAACTAAATGTCAAGTTAACTTCCACAATGTCAAAAAATACACCTGATAGCTTAACGGTGTATAATTTGAACTTTCCATCTCTACTAAATGTACAAACCATTAATTTTGAGGAGGTAAATTATAATATTTGCAGAATGAACTTAAGCTTCAACGATCCAATGTTTCGTTATGTTCCTAGAATGGCATATAGAAATGGAATTTTATTTAGGCTTTTCAGTTTTTTAGGTATATAATATTACTTATGATAGTTAGTCTCTCATGAACAGGATTATTTTAATTAGGAGGAAAAAGTTTAAATTAAGCAAAACTAAATTTAATCAATAGCAATAAATAATTAGAAGTATAGCAATGAAGGAAAAATTAACTGCAATAAAAGGAATTACTGATACTTTAAATTGCCTTTATCGTTACATTAAGAAATAGCATTTGATCAAAGCCTACTATCTTCAAAATGAAGGTCATGATAATTTTAATTGGTATGTAAAGTAATATGAAATCATCCTATCAAAATGATAAATAATGGGGAAAACAAATTTGAAAAGATTCTTAAAATAACAGCATAAGTTAGACTTTGAAGGGAGCCAATTTACACAAAGAAATACATAAATAAAACACTTTGAGATCCTTCGTGAAATGAATTTAACAGAAAACCAAAAACGGCTCAATCCTGCTTGAAAATGGCTTACAGGGTTCCCTATAGTTAAACATACCCACCACTACTTCCCATACACAATATGCAAGAGTATGGTTCTGAATTGAAATATTTCTACTTTATCTGCTTCATCAATTGTTCTCTCTTCGGTTCTGAAGACCCAGGTAGTGAAACCTTTTTTAAAAGCGATAATGAGCTTAAATATAAGAAAGAAGGACATCTTTTCTCCTGAATATTAAATGTGATAGAGTTTAAGATTTCTGGCTCCTCCTAGGAATTATTAGGGCTAGAGGAATTTTCTAGGTTGTACATAAAGGCCTGATGAAAGTAACAAGGTGGAATATGAAGAAACCCTTCATAAAACTATACACTAACTATAAACTAAACCCTTCAGGAAACGTCATGAAGGGTTTAGATCCCAATGCTCATAAACCGTCAGGACCCAGCCCCTTTATGATCCACTCCATGGAAGACAATGTAAAAGTATAACTAGGTGGATACGAAAACCCCTAAAGATAACTCAAGCATAAGAGGGGCGCCACTGGAAGAACTAGAATTTCATATTTTCTTTAAAAAATTTAAAAACATGGTTATAATAATATGTGAAATTTTAACATTGGTTGGTTCTAATGAGCTTGGGAGGACCTAACTAAAAAGAATAAAAATTAACCAGTTCAGTAAAAATGCAGAACAGAAGGTTTTTAAATGACAATATCCGATAATATAATTAACAGTTAAGATAAAAAGATATTAACAATTTTATATTATAGTAGGAATGTCTCATGGTCTAAAGGCGGGGGTCTTGAGCATTCGCCCCAAATGAGCATGCGTTTCCATACGGCTCACCCTATCCATATCTGAACAAATCGGGGCAAACGCATGCTCATTCAGGGGCGAACACATGCTCATTCGGGGGGCGAATGCATGCTCGTTCAGGGTGAATGCTATAGTGTTAGTGTATCCCCGCCTTAACAGTTCTTTAAACAAAGGAATATAATCTTTCCAGTGTATAGAAGTAATCATATTTGATAAACTCCCTCTAAACTCTAATGTAACAACAATAGCTGAGATATTTCGGTTGTTTGGTCTTTGAGGGTTCACTCATCAGATTTTAGTTTGTCATTTAAAGCTACAAAATTTAACTAGTTACATCTTATATGTAAGTATTTGAGATCTTTTCTGCATGGTATTATGTAATCAAATAGTTTTATTTAATTTTTTATACCTATTAAATATATAAAAAATAAATTTTAAAACAGGGAATTTCAAACTAATTTTAACTTTAAGAGTATAAGCACTAAGTATTATGTGACAAATTCACTAATATGTTAATTTGTTTATTTAAATGACAAAAATCCCCCTACTACAATGATAACATAACGTATTTTTAAACCATTAGAAAAAAATCAATATAGAGGATAGGGTAACACCTGTTGCTAGTGGCTCTTAAAAGCTGTTTTAAGTCAAAGTAATTTAAAACAAAATCAAACGCTTTAATGTGCATAGAATTAATATGGTAAATATTAATTCCAGAATGTGTTTAGGATTGTATAAAATACATATCATAACATTCATGGAGTAAGGTGGTTTTTAAACAACTACATAAACCTAAATCAGATTATTGAATTGTACTATTCCAGGATATATTTTACTTCGCCTCTTATACATTTAGGTAAAAAAAATAAAACATAAAAAGTGATCTTAAAAAAAAAAATAGGACAGAATTTACTGAATTAAATGAAAAGTTTTAAGATGATTCAACAATTGAAGGTTTAGCCAAAGCTTCCTAATTCAGGTTTAGCCAAAACGTATAATTCAATGTTTACCTGAGAAATCAAAACATACCTTTAAACTCCAGCCTTAGATATTTTGAATATACGTATCGATAATCGTTCCAGAAATCAAAAATACGTAAATATAAGACCAGAAATAAGATGTAGCTAAAACCATTTTCATACCTTAAAGGTGTTGTCTCCATGTAAAAACAGCAGACGAAGTCTTGAAATCTGCACAAAACAGCCAAATTATAAACTATTTACACTAAATAACTAAAAATTATTATTGCTTCTTAAAATAACCAACAAAAACAAGAAGTTAAGAGTTTAACAAGAGGCAAGGAGTCGCGTAAACAAGTACCGACTCAAATCAATTTATATCCAATAATTACACCGATTGATGATTCAAATCGATCCAATAGTTTATAAATATAAATATTATTAAAACTAATAAATAACAGCGTTATTTCTTTAAAATATTTATCATAAACAAACAGATACAATTGATTCCCCTAATGAAGTGATAGCGAAGAACAAAACTGATTAATTAGAATTGAAATCACTTATAAACTTATTATACAGTTGTTTTAATAAGAATAAGACGAACGCAAAAGATAAAACATTATAACATCAATTAAAAACTTTAAACAATTTTAATTTTACAATTTACCGAACACCAAAAAAAGTAATAACTTGTAGGATTCGCGCTCGAACAGAACTACTGTACCAACTGTTGCCAACCGAATAATACGATATTAATGTGTAAAAGTTAGGGAAATTGACTTTGAATGTTACAAGTCTGCATAAGGCACAAACCTTATCTCGAACGAAGGTTATAAACGCCGTGTAGTGTAAATACTAATAAACTACATTCTTTGTCAATTTTGTATAAAAATGGTTATATTTTAGTACTTCTCTTTTAAATTATAATGGAAGAAATAGCTAAGAAAATCAAGCAAAGGAAGCTTTTAAAGAGGAAAATTGAAGATACCCTTGATATTGATCCTATATCTGAAGATGATGAACCCGGTAAGTTTGTATATAAATATATGGTTTTGATAACTTCCAATTAGTATTTTTGACTTAATTAGGATATATAACGCTGTATTAACGTGATCAAGTTTGTTTTTGGGCTAAGATCTACTAACTAAATATTTTGAAAGCGTATTTTTCAATAATTCTCTTGACAAAATAATTGTGTTGCATCTTTTTAGTTTGTCTAACTATAGAACTTTTCAGACTTTGGTTAAGCTATAGAATACGGTTCCCAAACCCGCAATCCAATGTTTTACCAGATTATCCTTCGAAAATTAGATGTATTTAAGAAATTATGCCACTTCGTCTTTAAAGTTAATCAAACAAAGACATTATCACTTATATACACAATAATGATTATGTTTATTTGTACTATTGTGATTAGAATAGAATATAAGGTAAATCTGCACTATTTGGCCCACTAACTTCTAAGATAATTCTAAGATTCTAGACTAATTCTAAGATTCTTCATTAGATTGGAAGAGGTTTACAACTCATATTGCACATAATTAAGTACATTCAAGCAATGCTAAAATGGTGGGTGTTCTGATTGATCATATCTCACCTCCCAGTATGTGGTTTTGGCTATACATCATTTGGACTGAATTTACAATTGGTCCTAGGTTGGGACAGCTGGGAGGACGGTCTGAAACAGTTCCCAGTGAGTTTGGAACTGCTTTCGTCCATTGTTGTTAGAACAAAACTTTGGCTAACCTTTTCTCAAGACCTTTTTCCTTCTTTTAGTGGTTTATCTTAAGGGGGAAAGTACGAGTATCAAGGGTGGATTCATAAGGCTTTTACTCACTCAGGAAAATAATGTGAAGCTTTCAAATCAAACTTGTGCTGAAATTAAATGCGCATTGTTCAAGTTACTATGATCATTTATTCAAGTATATGTTTGACAAATTTGTAATTCCCTTAAGGCCCCCCATGCAGAGTCAAAATGTTAGCAAAAAACATGTATGGCCTAATTTGCCCGACATCAGGTTTATGCAAACATCTTGTTTGCGCAAAATGTTCGGGGGTCTTTAGATTTTATATGATTCATTATCATGTAAATATTCTACTTTGGAATAAAGTACCTATAGTGAAGATTTCTGTGAAAACCTCTATATGGTGAACCCCATTTCCAAATTGTACCAGAGGTTGCAGATTTACCTGTACAGGATCTTTTAACAGCTTAAGGATTAAGACTTTCAGCAATTTAACACATCCAGTGGTTCCTTCATTAGATTATAATCTGACACTTTTTTTTTATAATTGATCATTATGGGCATATTTTTACATTTTTCTTTACTAATTTTGGTTTTATTGAACATTTTCAGCTCCAAGACCTGATAGAGTTATAACACGTCGTCAATGTCCATATTTAGACACGATAAACAGGCATGTTTTGGATTTTGACTTTGAGAAGCTGTGCTCTGTTTCTTTATCAAGAATCAATGTTTATGCTTGTTTAGTCTGCGGCAAATATTTTCAAGGTAGATTATTTTTTGTTTTTTATGTTTTATTTTACTTACAAACTTTTCTTACAATTCTATGTTAGGTTAAGTGAACTGAATGAACAATTGAAAATGATTTTCCTTATAGTGAATGTAAGTCGTAGGGTAAATTTAATTGTTATTCTGTTAATCAAGTGCAATTTCTGATATTTAATTTATCTTCTTGAGGAAATAATTTGCAACTGACTCTCATCATAAGCAACTTCCTTGAGAATAATCCCTGTAATGAACTCAAAAAGTTGGGGTTCACAAAATCTTTGCCACAGTCTCCCGGAAGATCAAAATTTATGTGACTATGGCTGCGGTAACCTACTCTATAGTATTAACCCTTTGACTGCGGGACTAAATCCTTAGGGGTCAACTCTGGTGCGGAAATTTTTTCTTATTTTTTTTACTCAATTATGGCATAAAAACGACTACTAGTTATAATAAATGGGAAAATTTAACTTTTTTTACCCAAAATTTAAGGAAAATTTAAGATATCACCAGGTGATACCTCACGCCATACAGTTGACTTAACCTTACTGTTAGGCGGAAGATATCACCTAGTGATACCAGGGTTATTGGTATTTTTTGCTCTAAAGACAGTCTTAAATGAACAGTGTCCAAAGGAAGAAGTACTGCAAACATTCTTGGTTGAAGCAGAACACAGTGTTAATGGCTGTATCACGTAAAGTTTTATTTTTCGTAAGTTCTCCTGGCTGCTCAAGCGTGGTTGAAGGCTGTGAGTTATCTGGACATGTTCGCTTTTCATGTTGCATTTGAGGATTAACTTGTTTTGGCTCATCGGGAAAAAACAATTTTCGTTTAAAAAAACATTAAACTGATACATTGAAAGAAATTATTGAACTGATACCTCTCTAATCTTGAAGCAACATACTTCAATTTTGTTACGCAACAAAATGAAAATTTCCAAAATTTTAACATTTTTTCAGTACATATTTGAAAAATTATACGNTTTCCTGGAAAAAAAAATTTTGGGAACCCCCTCTTAAATTTTTTATATTTTTCTTTTTTCTTACTATGTTTTTGGGCGCACCTACAATGTCTTTGACTTTTTGTCGTGTAGAAAGTTGAAAACAATGACTCTATGCAAAAAATTAGGGTTCTAAGACAATATCTTATTGGGGGAAAAAAAGTTGAGGTTCAGTAACAAATTAATAAATCTACCTTCTTCCGCTCTTTCAAGTTACGTAACTTTTTCCCAGTAGCCCCTGGAGACAAACGTTATAAGACTTTTTTGCAGCTCTTTAACAGACCTTTAAGCCAATATATGTCATAAGGGTATTGCACTAAAAGTATGCTCACTACGAGGAATTTAAATTTAAATTTTGTACTCTTAAATTAAGAAATCTACATTTTTCCGCTCTTTGAAGCGGCGTAACCTTTTCCCATTAGCCCTTGGAGAAAAAAGCTATAAGGCTTTTTTGTAGCACGCAAGTAGAGCTTTAAGCCAATATAAGTCACAAGGGTGTTGTACTTAAAGTACGTCCGCTAAGAGGAATTTCAATTTTAATTATTTGTTAAAAACTTAATTTATTCCCCGTTTTTAGCATTTACAATTTCCCTAAATGGTTTTTCATAGTAAAACTTTTTTTTTAATCGGCTTTCAAATGCCTTGACAATACCTTACAAGTACCTGGACTTTACATGTATAGGAATATGAAATAAAATGACTTAGAACACATTATGACTTATGGCACTAGAACCAGCTCCTACACAATCACCTGGAATGCATGAGCACCTGGATTATACAAGTAACAGACCTATGCAAGTACCTGCATTATTCAAGTACCAGACCTACTCCAGTACCTGGACCACGCAAGTACCAGCTTCTATAAAATTACCTGGAATATAAAAGCACCTGGGTTATACAAGTACCTGACCTATAAAAGTACCAGGTCTATACAAATACCTGATCTATACCAATACCTGATCTATACAAATACCTGACCTATACAAATACCTGACCTATTCAAGCACCCGGTCTGTGCAAATACCTGGATTATTAAGTACCCGGTCTGTGTAAGTATCCGGTCTGTGTAAGTACCAGGCCTGTCTGAGTACCAGGCCAGTGTGAGTACCAGGCCAGTGTGAGTACCAGGATTATACTAAGCACCTGCCAAGCCTGGCTGAGTGCCGCAACAACTAGCTGGTCCCTGCGCCGGCCACGGGACCAGCTAGTTGTTAAACTATATTAACAAAAATTTGACTCTAGTAGAAACTTATCAAGTTAACTCTTGAGTATTATTTAGTTGTTACCATTTTTTCATTTCAGATTTGTTTAGAATTTTGTTTTCTTTGTTCAGGTCGTGGAACCAACACATTTGCCTATACCCACAGTGTTGCAGATGGCCATCATGTCTTTCTTAATTTGCACACTCTCAAGTTTTACTGCTTACCTGATAATTATGAGATAGTTGGTAAGCTACTTTCATTTTTATGCATGTAATATTTACAGGTATAAGTTTAGTTGATTTATTTATAGAATTTTATGTCACGAGATTAAGAGGATAATTCATTAAAATCTTTAATTATTTTGTTACAATAATTAAGGTAGTAGTGACAGATCAAGAGTAATAAGAAGGTAGGGTTAGCGAGATGCTGTTAAATAAAAAGCTCTGATGATGCTAATAAATTTAGCGAAACGTTAGCTTAAACCTTAAACAGTGTTTTTATTTGACAGCATCTCGCTAACCCTACCTTCTTATTATTTTGTTACTTTAATTATAACTAGAGGATTACAACTAAAGCCATTTAATGATTGCTCTCTATTAGTTTTTTAATGGCTATTTCTCAAAAAATATTTTGTTCATCAAGTTTTTCATCAGGTAGGTAAAGTCCCATCTTAAAAGCATGCTATATAACGAACATCCACTTAAGAGGCTGCTTGACATAGATTAGTTGATTTGCATTTATAAGCCTCTTGTGGACCCGATTGTGTTGTTGTTTATGTCCTTGGGTTGTGAGGACTATTGCGTTTATTGTTGCTCTTTTTACATTAACCTCAAAATGTCTCCTGGTGATGTTTCCACAATATCTTGTATGTTTTGTGTTTTTCAGATTCGTCACTGGATGACATCAAGTATGTACTTAACCCAACGTTTACTTCTGATCAAATCCGAGCCATGGACACTTCAGACAAGTTATCTCGAGCCATAGACAGCACTCTCTATCTACCTGGTATAGTTGGCTTAAATAATATTAAGGCCAATGATTACTGTAATGTTGTCTTGCAGGTAAAATAATTATCTCTCTTTTTCTTTTATACACTGACAATCAACTTACTGATTTAGACTTGTTTCTTAAACTGGGTTTTAATGGACTACGTATTCATATGATGGTAATATTTTACAAAGACAGAAGATCATAGGTTCTCTAGAGTGCTTAGATTGAAAACGTTAATTAAAACTAGTGCTTAGATTGTTTTATTCTTAAAGGTAGGGACAAATGTTTTTAAACAGAATCTACAAATCCTACTGAGATGAATTTATTCTTTATCCAATATATTTTTTCTTGGAAAACAAATAACAGACTTCTCTCTCGTTATCACTCATCTTGATATAGTTTTCCAAATATAGTAGACCTAATGCTAAAGTTACTAAGAACATTGGGTATTATAAAGGATTTTTAACTTTTCAATGGACGTGTTCAATTAATGTATTTTGTTTGATTACAGGCTCTGAGTCATGTGAGACCTCTTAGGGATTACTTCCTTCGTGAAATAAACTACGCTCGAGTGAAGCGACCACCTGGAGACAGTTCATTCCTTCTTGTACAGAGATTTGGAGAGCTGATTCGCAAACTGTGGAACCCGAGGAATTTCAAGGCTCATGTCTCACCTCACGAAATGCTCCAGGCTGTCACACTTTGGAGTAAAAAGAAATTCCAGTTTACCAAACAAGGTAGTACCATCGCTAATGGTTTTCAATTCATATTCTCCTAATATTATTTTAAGTTTAAAGGGGGCTTCATAACCCACCATACGATTATCTGCGCAGTTTATCAAGTTTCACGTTGTCTGAGCGATAAACTGAGGTAACTGCGCAGTTTAGTCCGGTTTTTACGCCGTTAAAAATACTGTGCATTCGGGCCCTCTTTTGCAATGATTTTGTAGATTTTATTAGAAAACACTTATAACCAAATGAAGATAAAACTGAAGATAAACCGGACGGTATCCTACACACCTTCAGTTCAGATAATCGTATTGATTTTCACACAGATATTTGCAACAGATAACTGCGCAGATAATTATAAGGTGTGTAGCCCCCTTAATGTTGCAACTAAATAATTTTGGATTGAAGTAAAATTTATATTGGAAAATTCTTAAAGAAAAATAATTTGTAATTATGACTAGAGAGGTTAATAAAATGTAACACAACAATATTGTCACCACAATTTTTGTCATCATCAGTATGCGTGTTAACTTAGTAAGAGTAAACACTGTACTAAGCTAACTATTTTACAAAAAAATGTTTATGGTAAATTAACAATGCAAAGGGGGTTAGATTCGGGTGGTGTAGGTAGCGGATTACAGAAGGATAAAGGTAAGGCGGTATGGAGTTGAGATCCAAGTCGGAACCCAAAAAAGGTGTTATTAAATTGTGGTGACAATATTGTTGTGTTACATTTTATTAACCTCTCTAGTCATAATTATGAAGTGGTACCACAAAATCTCACTCAGTCAAAACAACCAACTAAAAATAATTTGATTTGCATCTAGGTATATTTATATTGATCCATGATCATGATCAGCTTAAAAATAATATAAATTTGAATTTAAATTAAATTATAATTATTATTAACTACGGGAAACAATCAGAGAAAAATTCCCGTAGTTAATAATAATTATAATTTAATTTAAATTAAAATTTAAATGTTCGGTAGTATAAATACTACCAAAAACGTAAAACTTAATACAAATTTGTTTATAAGAAAGATAGTTATTTGTTAATTAATAAGACTTTGTAATCACCATCATCATTATTTTAAAATGTTACCTTTCATTTTAATTGATTTGGAATAGTTTGCTTATAATGGTTGCACCCTATAAAAATTCCTCAAATAATGTGTAGGCAGGACAATAGTTAAGTATGTGGGCATCACCTAATGTTGGTAGTATTTTGGCAACCGGACAATGACAAAATTTGAAGGAGAAAACAAATAATTTATTCTTATTTTGTGATTGTGCCAATTTTTTTAATGACATTTAGATTGCTTTATTATTTAAATATTTGAATTGACACAAGCAAAATAGTTTGATGAATGCTAATAATTACTCAAAGAATTGGATGTCTTTCTATGAATTTACATAATGTCCAAGATTTTTAATTGTTTGGCTTGTTGTAAATCTTATTATTTATTATCTAGCCCTCTAGCTAATTATTATTTAGCTCATCTTATTTTTATCTGACAATTTAGTTGACCATCAATGAATTGATACTTTCAGACAAAGATTGATTTTCGGATTTTTTTCTAGGAAAGGATAAAAACAACTATATTAAATTATTATTTAATTAATTTTCCCAATTTTATGTTTGTAGGTGATCCGATAGACTTTCTGTCTTGGTTCCTGAATGCTCTTCACCTTGCACTAAACGGAACTAAGAAGTCAGACTCTTCCATCATCTACAGGACGTTCATGGGAGCCATGAGAATACGAACTAGTAAGATTCCTCCTATGGAGTTAGAAGAGAAGAAACGAGCTGAGCTCCGGCTTACAGATGAGTATATGGAAACAGTAGCAGACTCGCCTTTCCTTTACCTTACATGTGATCTACCACCTCCTCCTCTATTCAAGGATGAGATCATGGAGAATATCATACCACAGGTATCTATTTTATAAATTATAACTCTTATTTGTCAAGTTCAGTTTAAAAAAAGAAAGCCATCAAGCTGTTCCCAGGTAAAGCAGCCTTTCTCAAGTTATCCCTACATTCGGATAAAATTTCTACCTTGTGATGCTTTCCACTTTTTAGTCTTAGAGTCTGAGTTATAGCCTAGAGTCTTGGAATCAGATCTTAGCTATGGTTCCTCGATTGTGTTTCTCTCCAATGTGCGACATCGACTCATCATAAAATTGATGTAGTTCAATTACTAAAACATAGTCTTCACACATAATGATAGTATTTGCACAATTTGCTTGAATAATTGAATTTATTTGCATTCCGAGCTTAATGAAGACTTTTAAAGTCACTCTATAAACATCAGATTATCTGAAGAAGGCTGCATTAGAACAGTTGAAACCTGTCAATTATTTAAATATATTCATTCTGTGTAAAGGCGTTTTCATTATTGCTTATAATTAGCTCTAGAAATGTATTCAATATCTTCATCTATCACAGCATAATCTAAAACTATCCTATTTCAATATTCACTTGAGAAGTTGCTACACCTTGTGAAGGGCCCTGGCCTCTTTGACAACTCCATACTATTTCTTCTCTATCCTGCGCATTTCTCCTCCAAGCTCAATCACCAAGACCTCCCATGCCATCCTGAACCTCCTCCTGGATTCCTACATGTTGTAGACCTTCCTCATCTTCACCATCAATTATTTTCTTAGTAATTTTTTATGCTCTCATACTATCCATGTGTCCCAGACAGCCAATCCCTCTTGAGTGTATGTAGCTGACTTAATCCAGCTGTTTGAACAAATCCTTACTTCAGTTATAGTGACTATATAAAGAAAAGTGCCTTTAGGTTTCTGTACAAAGTAAAAAAAGAAACCTTATATAACGGCTCTGTCTGTCTGTCTGTCTATCCGTTGGCTTGTTTCAATTCATAACCTACTATAGCTAGAAACATGAAATTTGGTACACCGGTGCATCTCGGTATTTGAGACAACTGGACAAATTTTGAAGTTTTTACACTTAATATTTCCAAGATGGCGGCCCGGCCAATATGGCGTGTGACTAAAAAAAGTTTTTAGTTACCATGGCATGTCATACATCATTTTAAAGATCTTGAAGTGTAGAAAAAGAATATGCAACTATTACACTTAATAATTAAACTTAATCGTACAGAAACCGGCGATTATCGCCTCACGTACTTACGTGAAGTGCGCCTTACTTGTTTCCGTTGTGCGACATCGACTCATCATAAAATTGATGTAGTTCAATTACTAAAACATAGTCTTCACACATAATGATAGTATTTGCACAATTTGCTTGAATAATTGAATTTATTTGCATTCCGAGCTTAATGAAGACTTTTAAAGTCACTCTATAAACATCAGATTATCTGAAGAAGGCTGCATTAGAACAGTTGAAACCTGTCAATTATTTAAATATATTCATTCTGTGTAAAGGCGTTTTCATTATTGCTTATAATTAGCTCTAGAAATGTATTCAATATCTTCATCTATCACAGCATAATCTAAAACTATCCTATTTCAATATTCACTTGAGAAGTTGCTACACCTTGTGAAGGGCCCTGGCCTCTTTGACAACTCTATACTATTCTTCTCTATCCTGCGCATTTCTCCTCCAAGCTCAATCACCAAGACCTCCCATGCCATCCTGAACCTCCTCCTGGATTCCTACATGTTGTAGACCTTCCTCATCTTCACCATCAATTATTTTCTTAGTAATTTTTTATGCTCTCATACTATCCATGTGTCCCAGACAGCCAATCCCTCTTGAGTGTATGTAGCTGACTTAATCCAGCTGTTTGAACAAATCCTTACTTCAGTTATAGTGACTATATAAAGAAAAGTGCCTTTAGGTTTCTGTACAAAGTAAAAAAAGAAACCTTATATAACGGCTCTGTCTGTCTGTCTGTCTATCCGTTGGCTTGTTTCAATTCATAACCTACTATAGCTAGAAACATGAAATTTGGTACACCGGTGCATCTCGGTATTTGAGACAACTGGACAAATTTTGAAGTTTTTACACTTAATATTTCCAAGATGGCGGCCCGGCCAATATGGCGTGTGACTAAAAAAAGTTTTTAGTTACCATGGCATGTCATACATCATTTTAAAGATCTTGAAGTGTAGAAAAAGAATATGCAACTATTACACTTAATAATTAAACTTAATCGTACAGAAACCGGCGATTATCGCCTCACGTACTTACGTGAAGTGCGCCTTACTTGTTTCTGTTGTGTTTTTACACAAATCTAGTGTTTTTCCGAGCTTGATGAAATTTTGCACACTTTACCTTCAAAACAAAAGGAAGCTCACTGTCTACATGAGATTTTGAAAACCACCTTTCTTCTCTTTTGATATCTCTTATAATTTTGTTGTTTTTTTCAGGTGAATTTATACACTTTGTTAATGAAATTCAATGGTGAAACAGAAAAAGAGTACAAAACTTATAAAGAAAATTTTATGAAAAAGTTTGAAATAACCAAACTACCTCCTTACCTCATTCTGTACATTAAGGTAATGATTTATATTGCAACTTTTCTGTCAAAACTAAGTTATTTATGGTGAATAAAATTCCCAGGGAAAAATTGATCTGTTTATTGTCAAAACGAAATCACAAATGCTTATAGCATAATCCTTAACAACTACCCTAATTAGTCGTCATCTTGGAAAGCAAACTCGATAAAGCTTTAGCTGCTTTCTGGGTGTGTAGAAGAGCTTTGGGCCCTTCATAAGGCTTCAAGCCTTAAGTAAAACACTGAATAATATGCATTCAGCTATGGTCAGACCAATTCTATTATATGGATGTGTTGTCTGATGGCCAAGAGTACTACTATCCACTTCAAAGAAGCCATTAGAGCATCTTCAGAGGACAGCTTCTGGGAATCCTAGAAGCGATGAGAACAGCACCGAACTTAGTACTGGAGGTACCTGTGGGACTTACCCCATTAGACCTGTAAATATGACTTCTGCATTGACTTGTGGCAGGGATACGATACCCACAAAAGGCTATCAATTGAAGGATGCCGTACAGCATTAAAGATTCGATTATTGCACTGCCAAATGACAATAAAATAACTCTTAAAGTCCCCCCCCCCTCTCTCTCTCTCTCTTCCCTATGATAAAGGAATGAGAAGAAAATAGGACAAATATTCGTATTCATGGGGTAAAATGTGTGGTATATGGACGGATCTCAGATAGGAGAGTTGTCAGGAGCTAAGCATGTCTTGGTAGGCTTGCAATAGTGTTTCAGGCAGAAATCTATGCTATCCCCACATGTGTTCGTGTTCAGACTATTATGAATTTAAGAAACAAAGTAGACAAATTTATACCGATTCTAACATCAACCAAAGATCTGACTTCCAAAGATTAGAGGGAACATTTTCTGCAAACAAAGTTTGTTCAAAGGACACGGTCTATATCTTTGGGGCTAAATTCCCCTAGTTTATAAAAACAAATATTTATAACCAATAAACGGAGGATTGTGGTTTTTTGACTTTAAAATATCTATTTTCCCTGAGTTAAGATTTCTTTTTAAGAATTATTTTGGTTCATTCCTAGTTCTAATGAGCTTTATGGTTGAAGTCGTAAGTTAATATTTTGTTTATCTTGTTTTGTTTGCAGAGATTCACAAAGAACACATTTTTTGTTGAAAAGAACCCTACAATTGTCAATTTCCCAGTAAAGTAAGTATTTAGTAAAAATATGTCAGTTCTTATTTCAGTAGTGCTTACTTTGAATATATTAAGGAATTGTAACAGTAAGTTGTTATTGATTCTTGCTGATAAAATGTGTCTTAGTCTTAATTTCAAAAAATTCTGTATTAAAACAAAATTGTCATCTGTAATTGTTTACTTTTAGAAACATCGACTTCACTGAGTTCTTGTCTCCTGAAGCCAGGACGCAGCATAAACATCCTGTCTACGAATTAATAGCAAACATAGTACATGACGGTGAACCGGGGAAAGGCACTTACAGGGTTCACGTCCTTCAAAAGGTTAGCTTTCAGCAATCATTAATTTGAGTTTACTATGATTTGTGAATCATATTTGGTTCCTGTAAACAATAAATAAGTGCTTCTAACCCTACAGTCTGGCCATATACGAGTGGAAAGGGCAGAACAAAAATATGAAGGTTGAGGCTACTAGATCAGTTGCCCCCGACAGAGGGTTAAATGAATATGGTGGAACCTTGATCACTAGAAATGATCTGTAATTCAAAATGTTTTCAATTTGCCTTGAAATCTCCCTGATATTTCATTTAAGTTTAGGTATTTTTATTTTACTGAGGTATTTAGTTGATGCCTAAATAAACATCATAATTTTGATAATCCAAATATTCTTTTAAGTAATTCCTTTTGCAGTTCTTCTTCAGAAACACTACTGATCAACATAGCTCTTATCTTATTTCAACTATTATTTTGTCACACATTAAACAACAGACAATCGCAATCTTCTGGTCTTCTTTTATTGAATCGATTTTTTAGATTTTTTTTAATGGTGAATCAAATTTACATTTATTAATTGGTTTGTTTACAGGGTAATGGTAAATGGTATGAAATGCAGGATTTGCATGTAACTGAAGTTCTTCCTCAAATGATTACACTTACTGAGGCCTATATACAGGTAAAAATGTTGCATAATAACTTATTTTAACTTTCAAGGATTCTTGCTTTCTAGTTGAACACACGGGGGGTTAGGGGTTCAACTATATAATAAACTATATAATAAACAACTACAGTAGTCGCCGCTTAATGTGATCACTTTGGGACCAAGGCCTAGTGACCACATTAACCAACTGATAATAATAAGCAAAATCTAATTGGTTAAGCTTTTATTATGTTTTTATCGGATCAAAAATATAAATATCATTACTCTGGAAAATTCCGATATTCCCGCTAATAGCCATAGCCGTTGAAGCGGATGGGGGGAAAAAAAAAAAAATAAAAAAATAATAATAAGCAATAGGCACTACTGGAGGGAGTAATACTAAAAATAAATAGGAAAAAAACTGTTTATTACGAACACATAAAACACATGCGGTTTTCTAATAAACAAATAATTGAAATGACACTAAACATATTTTACATTTCTTTTCTTTCATTCTCCCTACATTCTTATCTCAGAAACCATTGTTTTAGGGCGCACTCAACATCTTCTTGTCCTCTCCGTTTTCTTTTGCGAATTTGGTTCTCATTCTTTAAAGAGAAAATCCCGATATTATCCCTTCCGTTGTTTTAGACTTATTCAGCAATTGCTGAGAAAGTTTCCAATTTAATTGCGGCTTTCCGCTGGCTCATCTCGGTCGAAAGACTATCTTAAGATGTCTAACTTCTCCTACGAGTTGAGATCACGACGTTTTGAAGCCCTCATTCTTTGTTTATAACAAAACTAATCGATCTTGTATAAATGTAATGTTAATTTGACTAAAGAGTTCTCAGAAACGATTGAAAGACAAAAACAACTGATCTCTGTATAAGTGAAATGTCGTAGAAATAGGGGGAGAAATGGATGTTTAGATGTTCTATGTCTCTTTAGTAATATAGAGGAAGGGAAAGGTGGTGTGAGGTATACTTTCTGAGAATCCTGGGTGTTCAGACGAAACGCTTCTCGGTTTGCTGCAGCTGTAGTCGTTTCCCCGAAAATTATATTAAAAAAATCAACAATTTTGACTTGACTTTGATCACAATAAACGAAATACTGATAACAATATACGGATATTTTTTAATGCATTGGTATTGGATGGGGCCGTTCCAAGCTATTTTGATCACACTAAGCGGTTGATAACATTAACCGTGATCACACTCCGTGATTAAGCGGTGACTACTGTATAAAATAAACAAAATTTAACTAAGGCCTTTATTTTTAATTTTTAAACGCCATGTCTAACCCTAAATTAATTCTAAAATAACTATAAAGATTTAAAAATTGCTTTCAAACACATCATAATACAAAGTATGTCTTATGGGATAAATTATGTAAGGTTGCTTGTCATTTTTGATTCCTTATCATAACAATAACTCAAATTTTATTTGCTTTCTAATTATTTTTTTCGTATTATCTCCTTGTACCATTTCAATCCGCTGATTTGGAGTTGTTTATTTTATTTTATGTAAAAAATAGAAAAACAATTCTGTTGCTGGTCATCAGATTCATTATCACAACCACTCAAAATATTATTATTTGACATGATGAATAAAAAAATATATCACAAGGGGGTTGTCAAATATATAACTAGGGGTTGTCTGAGTACTTAATGTGATTCAAACCTAAGTCTTAAGTAATAGGTTTGTTCCAACAACACTTCAAACTAGTTCCTAACTGTACGACGCATGTGCATTAGCGAAAAACGATCAATTGTGGTCTGTTGCACATGTGTCGGACAGTTCCAAACCAGTTTGAAGTGTAGTTGGACCAAACCTAATATTTTCTTCTTAAGTAATACAAAATTTATTTTTAATTTATTTCAGATCTATGAACTGCAGAGTCCAGAAGATGACAACAAGAATAGTGAAAACCATTCAATCAATAATGATACACATTAAGTTTTCATTTGTATTTAAATATATATTTTTCATATTTTTTAACATACACTTCTTTCTTTTTGATTTATTACTTTATAAACCTTATACAACATATATTCACAATTTCATAATAAATCATTTTAATTTTCATAATGATAAAATATAGGATATAGTTTTTTTCTTAAAGAGAACGGTAAAAGCTTTACAATATGGTAAGAATGTAAAAATTGATTATGTATTCAGTAGATGGATCAAAATACAACAATAATGATTTACAAAATATACTATTAGATTTCAATAATAAGAAAATACATCTTTAAAAAATGAAGAAGTCAATCATAGTGGATTTAAGCAAAATAAATAATGGATATTGAAAAGTGGAGTTACTTAATGAATTAATTAGTTACAATGGCATTAGCAATAAGCAATGTAGTCTCTCAGTTTATTTTAAACCACAAATTATTAAAACAACCAAAGAAAACTTACACTGTGAAACTTCCATTTCTTTGCAGTGGCATTAATTGATAATACAGAGAAAGTGAATGATACAAATACAGTAACAAAGCTAAGGGTATCGAAGATTAACCATACCAACAAAACTCAATTTTTTTATAAGTTCCGCACATGCTCATTTTTACGAAGGTTGGGATACAAAATTATCTAGTGCGAGCTCTGAAAAGTTGATTAACAGAAAGGACAGATATCTGCACAAAAAAGGGGTAAACATAGCTTTTACCTTTTACATAACAAGTGGGAAAGATTGGTGACTAGGGTGTTGTATGACTATATGAGGAGTCACTACTCCCCAGCTTACCGACTAGTTGAGCCAATACTGGACAAGAGGTCTTCTACTTTATTACTATGGAGATATTATATTTTTTAGACAGCGAGCTAAGGGATGAACATTCTATAAAACTAGGGGGTTTTATGGCTTAAATTGTAATGAATTCATGTAAAATAAAAATAACATATTTTGTAAACTGATCGCTCTTACACACATAATACAATTACTCTTAAAGTCATATAATTTTATCTTTATATATAAAAATCTCTTGAAAATATTATTTTTTAACCGGAAGTGTTCTTATATCACAAAAAACAATCTCCCCTATAAGGAAATTTGACAATATATATATTTTTTTTTAAAAAATCCCTAATCAAAAAAACTTTTGATTAAAATACATAAATAAATTTTGAAAATAAACAAATTTGTACATAAAACTTTGATACATATAAATAATTTAAACAAAAAAGTACATAATGTCATTATTATTATTTTTTTTTTTTTCATATCATAAACTTATATATAATTAGGTGTTCTTTATTATTATAACTTATCATAATTATTTTTTTTAAATTAGTACCCACAACAATAGTTAGTTACTTATTAAGTTTGAGTCTTTAACTCAAATAATCCACAATACATCAATTCTTATCATTGGAATTAGGAATAAATTAAAATTTATATTATTTTAATATTCAAAAGACATTAAGAAGACCCATTCAAAAAAATGAATTTAATTAAAACAAAAAAATACATAAAACTAAAGTAACAAGTAATATAATTTCAATGGTTAAAAATAAGGAGATCATAAATTGCAGTAAAAATCAATCAATGTGACAACCTGCTTAAAATTAACACTTTATTTTGTTCATTGGTACCACTAGTGCACAATTACTGAAGACATGATAAACAATTTATAATATCTAGTTTATATATTAAATCATTATGTAATTTAAAAATTGGAAGAATTGATAGTATTATGGAAGTATATAATAATTACCTCACTTCTAACTAGAACAATTTATCATTAGTATGTATTATAATTATTCCTTTAAATAAACCCTGATGTAAAAATCATTCTTCTTAAGTACTTAAAAACAAGAAAATATATATTTTTTTTAAAAAGTTATGTTTAAATTATTTAGTCTATCTGTTAAACTTTAACATACTTGACAACTGCCTTTGTAAGGTGTTATTTAAAAATTATGTTGAACATGTTGTCTTAGGTCAAGTTTAGAGTCAACATTCTTTCGATTACCTAACTTATAAATTATCAAAAATAATTTCATCGATATAAAATTTAAACAATCAAAATAGTTAAGAAATTGATATAACAAAGTGAATAAAACTTATCAAGAGGTCTTGTGTAAGAGTTAAACCTCCTGGTGTTTAGTTTCAATGAGGATCAAGTAAGAAGTCGGCGTCACATAGTTCACCCCTTTTGTCTTGGCTTAGAAACAGGAACTCTGAAATAAATGTAAAACATTATATTATAGAATTGAACATTTAATAAATGCTATGGAACAAATATGAGATATTTAGGGCTCTTGATCTAAATGGTTCTTCTATATATTTTACGAAGTAAATGGTTACAATAAGATCCGCTAGAGAGTGTTTGAATACAATACCAAACAGTATGGTGGGAAATAAAATTTGAAAAAGAGATGTAGATTAGCTATAAGAGCTTTTGCTCTGGGAGCCTGAATATCACCATTGTTAGTTTATATTTTTATTCATAGTTTACTAAAAAATTCTGTTTACTTATGAAAATTATTGAATCCAACTTACAGTCTTCACATAACAAGAATTAGTGCGTTGACAGCACGGGAAAAACTAGTAAATGGGATAAGGAGCCAATGAGAGCTTTAGATTTTCCCGGACAAAAGGTCAGGCCAAATAGGCAAAGATAAATGTCTCTAGTGGAGGAGAGAGGCCCTCTGGATAACAGTATAAGAAGGCTTCGTAGTGGCTTTATTTTTTCCCCCAGAGGTTGGCCAATCTGTGTGTCACTTAATTTCCCCCGCTGTCAACGCACTAATTCTAGTTGTGTGAAGACTGTAGTAAGGAGTACAAATAAGATTTATTTTAATTTAAAATTATTTGATTATAATGGTATTGAAATTATGAGTTATATTTAATTGGATGAAATAATTACCACTTAGCAGTCCAACAGCATCGTAGGTCTGAAGAATTTGAAGACGTGCTTTTGCTGCAGAGTGTCCAAGGTCTGAGGCAAACCTATACAAATCCATTATCAAGTAGGGATCTGGAGAATTTTCTGAAATCATAAATAAATCAAATAGTTAAATATTATAATACCTATAATTTAATCATTAATAAATACAAATGACAATATAATGGACTATTTTGTTCTAAGATATGAATGTGTAATGCGTAGGCATAGAATACATTAGGAGTGAAATTACTTTTTGGATTATTATATAATCTATATGCAATGAGAGTAAAATTTTAACTCAGATAATGTGTTTGGACCTACAGCCATAAAAATACAATCACATTAAGATCTAGAACTTCATCTTTACACCAACCAAGCTTGGAATCCTTTGGAATAAGTATATTTAAGAGCATTAGCAATGTAATACCGTGTTTGCACACTGCAATAGGTTAAACCATATGTGAGAGACACCAAGGAATGTGCCACGCTTGCGTGGCACATTCCTTGCCACGCTTGCGTGGCACATTCCTTGCCACGCTTGCGTGGCACATCCCTTGGTGTCTCTCACATATGGTTTATTTATATTTAAGAGCATTTACATAATCTTGATGACGTGTCAAGAAATAGTAGAAAATCTTACCATTGGAAGTATTTTCAAAGGATTGAGCCAAATTATAAAGAGCAATTGGATTATTGCTAAAATTATGTTGTGAATCAGGTTCATCAGGTACTTCTTCATTCTGCTCTGTTGAAGCCCACAAATCCTCCTTATCAATCATAGCTGCTGAAAACAATAACACAAAGTACTGATTAAAACAATTTTTTGAAAACTATAGTTTAAATAGTCATATAGATAAGCTGGGTGTAATTAAATACAATTTTTAATAAGTTGGTCATAATAATTAAGATTTTCTGAAATTTACAAATAATTTATTATTTTAATTTAACTTCATAATATCTTACGTGTAATGGAAGGAGGTGAAGGCTGGCCAGGATATCCGAGTGCCGCCATAGCATCAGGTTGTCCCCTCTCGGCTGCCATGACTAGAAGTTGCCTTGCTTTAGTACTATCAGCTTCAAGACCTCCCCAGCCGTGAGCATGGAATACTGCAAGGTTGTACATAGCTCCAGGATGTCCCAAATCCGCAGCTCTCTTGTACCACTCAGCTGCCTTTTCAACGAAAAACACAAAAACTAATGCTCGGTATGTTTTAAGGGTCTCCAAACGAAATTTTTTATTTATTTAAATCAGAATATTTTACCTGAGCAAAGTCTTGCTTGACACCAAGACCCAGTTCATAGCACTGTGCTAAGTTATACTGAGCTGGAGCATAGGATCGGCCAGATGCAGCTCGGAAGAGAGCAACTGCTTTAGCATGACGGTGCCTCGAAGCTGCCTCAACACCACGTCGGTTCTCGGATACACTCATGGCTTTCTCATGAGCCAGTCTTACTCCTTCGGCTGCCTCTTCCAGCGCCTAAAAACAGTCATATAAATAACTGTTAGCATAAATGAAAACATTAAAATGTTAGGTAATGTAAGGTTATGTGTAATGGGGGAGGGGAATATGTATTAAAAAATGTATAATAAATAAACTCAATAATAACTAATCTGATCTATTAGAGGTTTTAATTTTTAATACTATTGAGATTAGAGAACAATATTACGGAAAAAAAAAATTAGGGTAGAAGTGTTTCTCAATAATTGGTTTTCAACACCAATATCTAGTCACTAGGTTCACCATATTAAATTTTCTTTGACGAGACACGAATACAAAATTTAATCAATCTAAAAAAATTAAATAAAAATAATCAAAATGAAATATTTTAGTCTATATCATTTATAAGAAAAAATAAATTATCCCTTCAGAATGAAAAGGTATTTATTTTATATCAGCTCAAAGAGAGACATAGGATTAGATTTAAGAAGAAAATTTAATTATATATTACTGCAGAATCTAATAACACGTTTCTTTGGTTGAAAATTAATTGTCTTTTTTTGCTATTTCTTTCCTTAGGTCATTACAGGGCTGGGGATTTGATCACATTACTAATCTACTCAATGTGATAATCAAAGTAAAACAAGGCTCGCTTCTCTGAGATTCAAAATAATATGAATTGAAGTTGTTGATACAAATAATTTTAAGTGTTTGTTAACTTTTTCATAATGACATTCAGCATCTCTCACATCAAATCTAGCAAGTGATATTAATACTACAAGGGAACTTAAAGGTTTTTAGACTACACTAGAAAACTTAACAAATGAAATAATAAAAAGTCTGGTGCTAAATATAGATCAGTTAAATTTGTTTTTAGCAAAAAACTGATTCTTGTAACTTAATGCTATGATTCTTGTAACAAAATACTGAAACCAGAAACATATTGAAGATGCTTTCTTTAAAAAGTCATCGTTCAGAAAATTGAGTAAATATCTGGTGATATTAAAGTCATATAAACATTAACATCACTGCAACTAATTGCTCATATTACCTCTTCAGCAGTGAGAGGACCGTACTCAATACTCTGCTGCCAATTCTCTTCATGATCAGAAGATAGTAGGACGGGTGGAGTGTGAGGTGCCGCTAGACTTACAGGTAGAATTCTGGAGAGACTGAAACCTTTAAGCAGTGATGTGATAGGATCATACAGACGGATTCTGCATGTAAGTAAGGGTTCTCTGTTTGAGCGAAGTATGGCACTGGCAAGGGGACAGTTTGATTTGAGGTAGCGTCTTTCTTTGCTCCACCATTTCCTCCAATGATAGTACGGCTGAGTAAGTACCCAGCCTAGAACTAGCGCACTGCTCTGTAATTACAACATATTAATTAGAAATAACAATGTGCTAAAAGATTAATAAGTAAGCCTAACTAATAACATTTTAAAATATAAATTAACATACACAGCTTACGGCACCAAGTATACATTCTTTAGGATCTTGAAATTCGTTATTGTGTTGCTGTCGTGGTTCCTCTTCATTAGGCGGAGGTACTTGAGACGATCCATGCGCCTGCTGGGTCTTATTGCACTGGGGCCAGTGTGAGGTGGAACACACACCTCCTCTTAAACCGGTGCGGCAGAATGATGTATATTTGGAGCACCTCTGATGTCTTGGTGCCTCCTGTCTGTTACTGCTCCAGCTGAAGCCTAGACCTCGTTCTACACTTTCACGAAAACCCCTGCTTACGTATTTCCACATGACTCACCAATAACTAAAACTAACTATACTCAATCTGAAACAAACAAAAAAATATGATAAAACAGATAAATTTAAAATAAATAAAAAGGATCACAGGCAACAGGCAGTTTTTTAGAAGAGCTAAAAAATACTTAAGAAACAGAAGTAGTCAATTATCATGGAAGTCATTATCCAAAGAAGCAAACTTTGAACCCATCCTTACACAGAGACACAAACTAATTCCAATAAAGAACTAAACCATTTGTTTGTAACTATATTTGTTGGGATATATAGGAAGTTTGGTGGCCTAGATACATATCTAATATTTTTAAGGGTTATTTGGAAATAAAAGTCTAAATATTTGGTGATGAGATAAATGCTCAGAGCTTTTGTTCATTCATTGAACTTACATTGCTCTGCTTGTAGAAGAATTAATGGCATTACTCTAGAATATTCCATTGACATCCAACTTAAAGAAAAACATCTTCACTAGGAACTGTTAAAGGTTTAAAATGAAAAAGGCCAAGCCTTTTTCAAGTTTGCCAGTGAATTTTTAAATAGGCTTAATTTTTCTTAAAAAATACAGGGTGTCCCAGCTAATATGGAACAGCGAAATATCTCCGGAACCATGATAGATAGAAATATGTGATTTTCAGGGTTCGATAAAGGATAAAAAGGCGCTTCCAAAACATATGCTCAACATTTTCTGTGTACAGCAGAAGTGTGTGCAATTTAAATAAATTAAAAAAAAGTGAATAGGAAGCCAAATTTTTAAGACTGGATTTGAATTCTATGGCTAAAAAAAAGAATATTTTACTCTTGGAAATTTTTTGCTCCGAGCATTAGTTTGCCTTCTAGAGAGCCCTGAACTTGCTAAAATAGAAACTTTAAGTCCATTTTACGGCTAAACTAATGGATTTAGAAAAATAAATCAAGAGACAAAAAATGCATATTTTTAATCATAGAATAAAATGAATTCTTAAAAACATTCATTATTGATTTTTTTTTTTTTTTTTTCACTTTTTTTTAGCCCTGCTGAACACCTTTTTTGGTAAAAACAGTTACATATAGGGTATAAATTTGAGATTAGATTTAGACTCTATGACTAAAAATAAGAAATTTTTTTCCTTTATCGAATCCTGAAAACCTTATCTTTCTATCTATCATGGTTCCGGAGATATTTCGCTGTTCCATATTAGCTGGGACACCCTGTATATTTTTTTAATTAAATTATTTAATAATCACTTAATGCATTTCTATAAGAAACAACAACTTTATCCAATAATAGACTATATAAAATAGTCAGGCACAAAGCTTCCTAGCGTACTTTAATGACCCATTGGTGTAACATTTATTTAATTATCCCCTTTTCAACTTAATAATGTAAAAATTGTTTTGGTTACTTATATGAATACAAGTATACATTTAGCAATATTAAATGTACCCAGACAATTTAGATAAATATGGGACCAAATTTCTTACAAATTGGATTATTACTTTTTAAAATATGAATGTGGAAGGGAAAACAACAAGTGCAGAAGGTTGAAAATTACGAAGGACTAACAAGGAGCTGATCATGACCACCATAAACATTTCATTAAGATTGGAAGACTAGTTTTTAAGATATAGCGGTTAGCAAAAAAAAAAAAAAAAAGTATTTCTTAAGATATCAGCATTTTAAAAGAAAAAATAGTCAATTGAAAAAAAACATGTCTTTAAAAATGAAGAGTTGAGTTCTCTGGACATTTCTTCAAAGAATCTATCAATGGAAATTTATCCAAGAATCCATGATTATAGAAAGATAGACCTGGATTATCCTATATATATTATTTTTATTTAGTCATTATAATTATAATCCCAGTGAAATCTAGAAATAATACTTTAGTTTAAAATTAGAAATGATTGGCAACTGCTTTAGTTCTAGTGAAAGATACATAGGTCTAAAACTTGACCACCTTGTTCCCCTTTACGGTAAGTGTAAAAAGCATTAATGATCTTAAATGCATCAACCTTGAATGAACTGTTTATTTTTTGTCCTCCTCTCATATAATAAGTAAGAACATGATATTCACCACAAAATAATTTCTCTTTAAAAAAAATATGTTGATATAAATAATGTTAAGAACATTTTACAAAAGCAATAGGTAATTGTCTGTCAATTGCCTCTTTCAGAGCTCAAGCAGAGCCATCAAAGTTAATGATAAAAAGTTAGGGTTTAGCTGCTACTCTATTATATTTATGTTTTTACATGTGTAATATAGAGAGCGAGTATTGTGCCGCAAAAAATCCAATAAAATAAATGGTTCTTTAAATAATTCTGTCTGCCACTCTCTTGTTAGAGGATAGTGTGAAAACAACTTACTAAATCTACATATTATAAATTACTATTATACTAAAATACTATTATAAAACTTACATATTATAAATTTCATGCATGCTTGTAGGTGGAAAACTGTAATCAATTTTCAATTCAAGGGCGAATCTTCAATACTTTCATGTAAGTATATAGATCATTTATTAATGTACTTTTACTTTTTTCTTACTCTAAAAAAATCTCTTCAACCACTAATAATTAATCATAATTAGTTTCTGAAGATGTAGATAAGTTACATCATTATCAGTGATAAGTTGATAAGCCAAAGCTTTTAAACTGAGAGAGAGTACACTTCAAACCATCATCATAAAGAGTTATTAGAACATTAAAAGTACTAACTTATTTGGAGGACACTAAATTATAAAATTTTATATTTACCACTTAAATAATGCAAGAGAGAATGTTCATTTAATTCTTCTCTTAATTATTAGATTTTGGCGAATAGATTAAGCCCAAGGGTGAATAAGTTAAAAATAGGAGTACTTCGAAGTTTCAACGTCTATTAGTGAAGCAATTATAACAGTAACAGTTCATTAAAAAAGAAAAGCGAATCTTAATTAGAAAATTTTAACTCGTTTTCTATTCAGCTAGAACCTTAGTTCAACAAACTGGAAAAGTAACTATTTTCTATAATTAAAAAAATCGTATAAATAAGGCAAAAATAACAGAAAATGTAACACACATTATGTTTCTTATAAGGGTCAAAAATTGAATACTTCAATACACTCATTAAGATTTGTTATCGTCTTCATATTTCGTCAATGACTTAAAACGATGAAAACAAAGTTCAAGAAAAAATAATCACACAAAACAGAGTATTTCCAAGGTAAGTTAAAACGTCAACAAAATCTCTGAAGCTTGAAGTCTATGCGTATTTATAGCGGCTTTTATCGTGATTAAAGCAAATCAAGAAATAACATTCTCAAAGATTGTACTTAGTATTTAAGGTTGAAATAAAAGGGAAACTCCCACAAAAAAATAAATTTTACAGAACGTCAACAGACGATTGTGATCCTTCAAAATAAAAAGAAATAAAAACATCGCAATAAAAATATAAGCATGGCTTACCTTGAGATTCTAAGAATACAAATAATAAACTTAATCTATAAATAAAATACGCAAATTATTTTAAGATCACATTTTTAACAAATTTTTATTGAGGTGAAGACCCTCAATAACACTAAAACTAAATGTTATTAATTATTATAAAAGCAGACGAAAATATTTACAAAACTCGGCAGAAAAACAACTTCCGACTCCGACCTCGGATAGGCTCGTATTTCCGAGAAGGAAATTAAAAAAACAGCTGATATAAGAAGGTCATCAGTGTTACCAGGTTTTATCATGCATAAAATTATTTCTAAATAAAGATATATATATTTTTTAAATTATAAAAGTGGTAACAGTAACATTTCAAATGTGTTATTTAAAATTATTTGTGTTGAATCAAATGCCAAATTAGCTTAATTATTTAAAGTGCATTAATACGAAAATTTATTGTTTAAAGTAAAATTTTAAGGAGTTTTAGAAAATAAAAAAAAGTTTCTTAGCAACAGTAACAGAAAAGAGTTAAATGTGGGATATTGGATCAAAGATCTGAAGGATTTGGCAGTGACCTATTAAATCAAGTTTAATCGATTTTGCTGCTTCATCGTTTAACCGTTTAAAGGAATAATGGCTGAAGATCAATCAGGAACAGTAGTTACTGAAATTTCGACTGAGATTATCGATCCAAGTATTCAGCTAGCTGAAGCAAATGAAGAAAAGTTACCCGATGATGCTGTCGAACAACAAATGGTGTATGAAGAAGAGTTAGAACATGAAGATGTAGAGATGAGTATACCTGCGGAAAATGTACTTTTCGAACCAAAAGTACCAGAAATGTTTAAAGGCGATGGTACCAGTATTTTCCCTTCTTACTCTAAACTGGTAGATCAGCGGTAAGTTATCAATATCAGCATTATTTAAAACATATAATAAAATAAAGGAGACTCAGGGAGGGTGGAAACTGGAAACATTCTTTTTCATTTTATTGTGTGGAATATTTGGATTACAGAATCAATTCACAAGGCTCCCATGATACCTTTAAATTGATATAACAACTCAGTGGCGAAGCTGGGGGGAAGTGGGGTGGGGGGGGTGATGCAAAGGGGGTACAGCTAACCTGGGCGGCAGCATCGTAAGGGTGCCAAATTGAATTTTGTGACTTTTCTTTTTGTTCGTCAGGATTGTATAGATCAGCATTTCCCAACCCTATGATCATGACCACAAAATTGGGCTGTGATGGGGGTCACAAAAATCTTTGAAATTATACAGGGGTCGTTCTCAAATAAATTGGGTATTTCATGTCCCTGGCCTTTGAAGAAGTGTAACTCAGAAAGTATACGGAAATTTTTAATTTTAATTAATGCGTTCTTTTAAGGAGAATGAAAGGAACATTTTATAATTTTTCTCTTGATGGTGAACCCTTTTTAAATTGCTCTAAGTATAGAAAACTATATGTAAAAATATATTTTCTTTGGGTCTGGTTAGGGTTACAATAAATAAACTCCTCCTTTTCTTAAAACAAACAGCTATATTTCGCCCTAACTCAGGGCTTCTTCCCAAGTAACATTAACTAATTCACAAAATTCTATCTNAAGGTATGTACTCGTATGAGTGTAACAGAACCCCAAAATATTCCGTATATACATTAATATAATTATAATATTATATTATAGTATAATACATACATAATGTATAATAAATCTTATAATTTGTATTACATTTAATATACATAGTAATATATTTTTAAATTAAATGATATTTCTGTGCATTTGTAGAAAAGAGCCAACATTAGAAGAAAACAATGAAGTTCTAAGAAGGAAGGTGTTAAAAACAGTAAAAGACTCAGTTTCTTGTTGTTGTTGTTGTTAAAAAATGAAACAAAAAGAGAGTGACCCGATCTTATCAAATTGTTTCCCTGAATGGTTTTTCTAGAGCCTACGATGAGTTAAAATTGTTTCAAGGAATCTTTAGCATGAATGAAATAAACATTTTTAATAAAACGATAAAAGCTGATCAAAACTCTCCAAGAAACGTTTTGCTGCTATTCTCGGCCAATGCACGAAAACAAGAGGTGCTTTAAACATTCTTGCTATCGCGCGTTTCCAATTAATAAAATCATTATTATGAAGATTCTATTCACCTCTAAACCGCCTATAGTCCTATTTAATTATTACTACGTTTTTATTAACTTGGTTTCTTGTTTGTATGTTTGTTTGTTTGTCCGGTACAAATCTTGAAATCGAATTTTAACTGACATCCCGAGTAGCTAGACATTTGAAACTTTCAGAACAGCTCAGAACACGATGACAATGCATTATTTTAGGGTCGTTTTCAAATAAATTGTCAATTTCATGTCCCTGGCCTTTGAAGACGTGTAAATCAGAAAGTATACGGAAATTTTTAATTTTAATTAATGCTTTCTTTTAAGGAGAATGAAAGGAACATTTTTCTGCTTTTAAATTTTAAATACAACAATCAACAAAATTTTTAATCAATTTAAAAAAAAATAAAATGTCACGTACGTTACTGTCCCCGGGTATATGTTTTAATTTTCACAAAGATTTATCGATATGTTATAGTTGTTAGATTAAAATGATACTTGGTTCAATTTTTTATATTAGCCTTGGCTACAATTTGTAGGTAACGTATGTGACAAAGTTAAATAAATAAAAGTCTCTTACACGTTAAGTGATTAAATTGCTCATTTAGAACGATTATTACTGCGGGAAAACTGAGGTAAGTATTAAATGGTGCAGTTTTCAATGGTAACGTTTGTGACATAAAAATTACGACTTTAAATACAAAAAAAAAAATTGTTAAAAAATCAGGATGCATAGAACTCGCGTATAATTGCCTGAAAACATAATTAGGATAGTAAAGGGACCAGGATGTATCAAAAATGTCGAAATTTTATTTTATTTTTTTTATTTTTCGGCATTTAGAAAAAGCCAAATGCCCAATTTATTTGAAAACGACCCACAAACAAGACATAAATTAAACTACACTTTTCCTTTTAAGGTAAAGAAATGTAAAAATACTTTTAAAAAATGTATGCATTAAATTCAATGGAATTAATATAGGTATACAAATTTAATTTAGTAAAGTAAAAATAATAAAATGATATCGATAACTTCATACATTATACAGTAATTCCTGTACTACTATCATATTTTTCTTCTATATCCTCCGCCCTCCGGTGTATTATTGAATCCTTGGGTTGAAATTCTTTTTTTAATTTTTTAATATAAAGGCATTCACATTCATCCTAAAGAGAAGTTAAATTATTAATTTTTTTACTTCAGAAAATAAGTCTGAGCTCACTTCCCTTTATCTTTTTACTTTGTCCCTATTTCCACCCATATGAATCTAATTTCTGAAAATCCCATATCGACAGTGTATTTTGCATTTCAAAAAAGTGATGATAATTATAGTGAGGGGGCATATTTTTTTAGTTACTGATCTAGATACTTCATTATCTTTTCTAAAAAAGGTAGTAAATAAATAAAACAATAATTTTGTTGTTTCAAACCAATAAAATGCATAACATTAAAGAAAAGTGCAAACGTAACTTTATGGCACTGCTATACAAAATAATGGTATTTGTTGTAGACATAGAGGAATAGTTGGCTCGATAAAAGAAAAATCAAAGAAGTACAAAGAAGTATTCAAGAAAGACTTGGAGGAGCAATACATGATGAGTCGGAACGCATTGGCTGGAGTGAGGATGGCCCGATGCTTCGTTATAGGAGTCCACTTGCCTAAAAAGTTCCCTGATCCTCTCACTAGTAGGCAGAGGGTAAGGGTTGAATTTATACTCAAATACAACATCCTTTAATAATAATTATCTACAAGTAATCACACAACTAGAAGCATTATTTAGACTATGAAAACAATTAATATACGGCTATATTTCTTATTTTGTTTTCTGAATATAAAATAAAATTAAAATTAAGAGAAATTTTTAAAACTCTGAGGGATTGTAATCAGTACTAATTTTGGATTAGTAATGTTGATACTATTCTATGATCTGGGATATAATGGACTTTTTGATAAAGTATAAGGGTATATTCCTACTATAAGAGACAAAGTAAGGTAGGAAGGATTAATGGCAATGGGCTTTAGTTAAAGCATACATTCTAAGCCAAACGTAGAACTCCTTAACTATTGTCAAGGAAGATAGAGGAAGTGCCTTCCTTGGCATGATTATTTATTTGTTCAATAGAGCATTTATGTCGTCCCAATTTGGTAAGGAAAGATATTCCCATAGTGCATTGACAAGGATTGTACAATATGACTGATTGGTGATTAGAACTGTTTTATTCAGTATTAAATCTTAATAATACAGGTTGGTACAGTGAATTAAGCGTTTTCATGAAAAGTGCAGGGTGCCTTAGACAGTAGAGGGAGGGGATGAAGCTTTTATGGTCACCACCTCATCCCTCGGCTCTAAGCATTTCAGTTTACTCAATCAGCAACCCCTTCAATTTGATCTGCAATGTCTTCATCAGGGGTCATAGGTCGTTCTTTTTTTTGAAAATTAACATGAAGAGGCAGTAAGGATGAATGCTGAGCGGTATTCGGAAATTTCAGCATGATTTTTACTCTCTATTTGACCAATTTGAGGTGACCGATGAAAAATTAACTGTTCTTGGTCGATTATGTATTTTAGCTTACTGTTAATGTCCAATACTTCAGTTTTATTTCTTATTTAATACACTAGTATACCTGCATCTGTTATTTTTATCAGATGAAATAATGGAGTTATTCAAGTGAAATTATGTGGAAATAATTGATTTTAACTATTCATAGGATTGCTAGGATGAAAATGCAATAGTCAGTTTTAATCATGCTGATAGTGATATTGCCCTTGACTGTGTTTTTCTCCAATGTGTGGTAAGGACTAACTATTTTGTTCAAATACAGTTAATTTTGTGTGAAGATATTGTTTGATTTTTAAACTACGCCTGTAATGACCTAGGCTGTTCAACGGGACTAAAACAAAAAAAAAAAAAACCTACACCACTTTTATGAGTGATATTGTAATATACGTTGAGACAACATTTGGAATCTAAATTATTGGAGGACTTAGGTTTCATAGAAGAGCACCTTAAGCTGGGTCCACATCAATAATAATTTGCTTAGTGCGGCTGCATGTGTTAAATGTGGTGTGCATGCATGGCTGATTGATTTGCTGTTTGTGGTAAATTTTTCTCCAAGTAAATTCATCATAATATGCAAATTTATTTTTATTGGTTTGGACCCAGCTTAAAAGCCTATCCCTTAGACGTGTTGTTCCTCTTCTCCTTCCTTTTTCCAGTTTACGGTATTTACAGTTCTTAGGGAAGTGGTACCCACTTTCCAGGGTCCTTACATTATCTTTAAAAAAGTGTATAATAAACCAAGGTCTAAATGAGTTCAAATCCCAGAGAGTTGATATATATATATTTTACACTAATGATCTCATCAAATAGATAAGTAAAGTGGCCGGATAACCCCTTCCTGAAATGATCTAGGCTGTTGAACGGCAGGGCCGTCCCTAGGGGTTTAGGTGCCCGGGTCAAAAGCACCTGTGGTGCCCCCCTTTATTGCCAAATTCACCTAATATTTTAAGAGGGGGGCCTGGTGGCGCCGCCTCCCCTAGACGTGCACCCGGGTCAGCTTGACCCATTTGACCCCCCCTAGGAAAGGCCCTGTTGAACGGGCCCCCCCCCCCCCCAAAAAAAACAAAACAACTGTTGAAAGATATTCTTATTACAGTAGTCGCCGCTTAATGTGATCACTTTGGGACCAAGGCCTAGTGATCACATTAACCGACTGATAATAATAAGCAAAATCTCATTGGTTAAGCTTTTATTATGTTTTTATTGGATCAAAATATAAATATAAATAGATAACACTGGAAAATTCCGATATTCACGCTAATAGCCATAGTCGCTGAATCGGATGGGGGGGGGGGATAATAATACATAATAATAATAATAAGCAAAAGGCACTACTGGAGGAAGTAATACTTAAAAAAAAACTGTTTATTACGTACACAAAAAAAACCTTTTTATTACATACAAAAAAAAAACTGTTTATCGAAACTAATTGACTTCGAACTTGTATAAATGTAATGTTAATTTGGCTAAAGAGTTCTCAGAAACCATTGAAAGACAAAAACATTAAAAACAACTGATCTCTGTCTAAGTGAAATGTCGTAGAAATAGGGGAGAAATGGATGTTTAGATGTTCTATATCTATGTAGGAATATAGAGGAAGGGAAAGATAGCGTGAGGCATACTTTCTGAGAATCCTGGGTGTTTAGACGTAACGCTTCTCGGTTTGCCACAGTTGTAGTCATTTCCCCGAAAATTATATAAAAAAATTCAATGATTTCGACTTGACTTTGATCACAATAAACGAAATACTGATAACAATAAGGGGATATTTTTTAATGTATTGGTATTGGGTGGGCCCGTTCCAAGCTATTTTGATCACACTAAGCGGTTGATAACATTAACCGTGATCACATTAAGCGGTGACTACTGTATATCTTAACTCAACCTCTACTTATAATTTAAAAGAAAAGTGTTTTAGGCACAAATTACCTCTATCCTAGTTCACCTTTTCTTTGCAAGATATCAAACTCTTTAGCATATTTAGAATAAAAGAACACAACAAAATTATCTATTCTTTTAAATATAATATAATTTTAAAAACATTTACAAAATAAAACAAAAGAAAGAAAAAGAAAACAAATAGGTTACAAAAATATTTAAAATGATTTTGTCTAAATAATAAAACATAAATAATTATAAAGTGTTACAATGAGGATTCTCTGATGAGAAATATAAATATAAAATACATCACAGCCTTTTGAATTCAAGAGAAGCTACAGTATGTCTTTTTAGATATTGGATCAAATTTTAAATATTTTATTTTGATCGAAACGGTTGTAAGAGAGATAATTTTTTCAGATTTGATCTGACTTAAGCAATAGATCATTGCAAAATGGTCCAAATTAGACTCAAAAGGGGTCATTTAAGCAAAAAATAAGACAAATACATGGAAATAACACCAAGGTATAGTTAGTATTCAACTTAGATTTCAAACAGGGATTAAGAGTTAAATTTTTTAGTTTCACAAAATATGTAGATATCATTTTTTATATTATCTACTAACATTTCACTACTTAATCCAATTCTTAATAGACAAACTGTATATTAATTAAATATCTTCACAACTCAATAAATTCATTATAAATGTGTTAAAATACATAATATAATACTTAAAATAATTATTATTTTTTAAGTGTAACGGGGTCCAGGAATGTTTTAACTCAAATTCAAGAGGCAGTAATTAAGCTAAAACAAGAATTCACTTAAAATTACTGATACCGTGTACAAACTTCAAATAATTAAAATGTATCTTCCTATTTTTATTTACTTAAATAACCGGATAAGATGAAGAACAGAGCTATAAAATTCCTACTGTTTTACCAAGTTACACTCAATTTCCAAATATTAATTAGTATNACAAAAAATGTATGTATTTACCTATATATGTTATTTTCCCACAGCCTAATGTTAAAAAAATATAGTGGTGTAACCAAAATTGGCAATTTTGACCATTATAAAACTTTAAAGGCCCGGCGGCACGGGTTAATCGCCTCCGATCGGTCTAAAATTTTCATGGAATATGTTTTTCATGTATTCGAACAAAATTAGGGGTTGGGAGCTCAACATTTTTGACATTTTTTTTTCACCCCTATAGCTAAGGGCCACCCTAATATATATATTTTTTTTTTGTAAAATTTAGCTACATGTCTATTGTCATTTCTATTTACAGCTACAATAAAATAAATAATATCTTAAAAAATACATAATACTGTATGTTTTAAAGGACAATTTTTAAGAAATATTTAACATAGTAAAATTGTTATTTTTTATTAGTTAATTATTTTGATTAATATTATTTTAATTAATTCATTTCTATAATAAAAATAATGCTGGATAATTTAAAGATCATAGTTATGTTTATATGAAGGATATGTGAAAAGTGGTTTAAAAGATATGTTGGATGTTTAAGCCTTATATTTTGATTATTTTTCGGACTTCTTTCAGATGTTCAAATTGTACATTTCATCATTGTTCAAATTTGCAAAATTAACTCCATCAGAGTGAATTATAAACATTGCAATCCTAAATAATTCACTGTGATGGTTACAGAAGAGGAGCTGGTGAGTAAAACCATGAATTTTAGTTAAAATTTTGTTTTAACTATAGAAAATAATACTGCATTTACAGTATTGTATAACCAATTTTGCCAGAATTCAATTTTGATTATCGACAGCCCGGATTTTTTACAAAAATTATTGAAGCTCTATTGAAATGGAGAATTGAATATAAGGGGTAGAGTGGAACGTGGCCTGTTCAGAAGAAAACTTGGCAAAGAAATATATTGTTGATTTCTTAAGGTGCTTTTACACCTGACACTTCTCTCCGGTAATAAATGTCAAGTGTCAGACAGAAATTGCTTTGAGTGTTTACATCTGAGAGAAATTGCTTGAGATTTATATCGGAGAGAGTCTGACACATCTCGCAATGCTTAAATTTGCAATAAATGGAGGTCAACTTCCGCGATATCTCTCAGAGGAGTCAAATAATCGGTATTTACATCTATTGGTATAGAAGGGTTGACACTTATAGCTGAGTGTAGAAACATAAATCTCAGACTTCTGAGATTTCTGTCTGACATAAATATCATGCAATGAATGTCAGGCCTTTTGACCTCTTAAATAATGCCCAATCTTAGTGAGTTTTTTATTGTATTATTTTTCTTCATCTACTTTTCACAATTTCTATCCTTCATTTGACAATATAACATTGTATTTAGTTAATACATTTGTTATAATATTAAACTAATTAAAAGAAAAAAAAAACTTAAGATATTTACAATAATAATAATAAGAAAATGTAATATACTGGTAATAATAAGTGAAACTAATGTACGATACATGGAATGTTAATAAAAAAATTAAATATTCATACAATATAGGCTCCTACTTAAAAGTCAAACAATTTTTAATTAAAAGATTTTAAATCTCTAATGAGAACAGTGTATTACCAGTTACGTGCAGCTTTAACATTGTTTTAAAAAAAAGTTATTTGCATAAAAAGATTTTATCTTCATTCTATTGAAGAGGCATACGAAAAAGATCTTAAAATCATGAAAGTTGTTTATTGCATTAAATTATAAAAAAAAGTGCTGAAAATTTGAATAAATTATAACAAAATAAATAATCAATTTTCCAACTCCATTTTACAATTGAATTTCTAAACTAACTTGCGTGCAAAGTGTGCAGGATAACTCTTCAAAGTTATAAAAAGACAATTAATTTATGATAGTAGAACAAAGAAGTGAGGGTGAAAAGGTATTGCTACCTCAAGATTGATATTTGAACCAAATTTGTCAGAATATTTTAAATTAACCAATTTAATGCTTACCAAATTGTGCTAAAGCCAATGGTGACATTATTTTATTAAACTTGGCTAGTTAATATCATAAAAACTTGTTTTTTTTTTGTTTTTAAATAATTGGTTTATTTCAATAATTGGATCACGATTTGTTAGCACTAATACACAACCACTTGGCCTTCATTAAAGCCTTTTAAAACATTGTTCTGACCCAAAAGGGTATTAACTCTTTCTTAAGCGAGATACATACTCTTGATTAGTTATATTTATAGATACAGTCGGACCTCCATACAACGAACTCGATGGTTCCGGAAAAAAAAATTGTTGTATAGAAATTTCGTTATATAGAATTTCTTTTACTAGAGAATCCATGGGACAACAAAAAATCGTTACATAGAGTTATTTGCATTACAGAAGTTCGTTATAAGGAGGTCCGACTGTACTTTCAGTTAAGTAATTCTAATGAAGGATGGAAGAAACCATCCACCATTTAACCACTAGGTTGAGGCACCTAGTAGAAAAATAGCCTAACCCCAGAATGTTAAGAAAATTGAGGTTAAAAGTTGGTTTTGAGACCATTTGAAAAATATGGATTTGCTAACATAAAAATATTAATTTTAAGAGGAATAGACTATTTTTCTCTGAGAATTTGAAAAAAAATAGCTAAAATATCTATATGACTCGATTTTTTAATTATGTGGGTAAGGACCATTTACCAAAGCAGCTTCTTGCCATTATGAGGATATCGTTACGTACAATAATTATTAATTAACTAGAGTTTCATTATTAAAAATTAATAATGAATTAGAGAAAGGTAAGTCTACATTATGCCGGAGATCAATGTAAGAAACTTGTATTAAAACATTGTAAGAGCCCTATGTTGGTCTTCTGCTTACATATCTCTTCATTTAAGAATGTAACTCTAGTTCTTCCACAATTGGCACTATGGCCTAAAAACCGGCAAAAAGCTTCTTTTAATAAATACAATAAAAATATGATAGTTTCTTCGAATTCTTTATTATTGAAGAAACACCTCTATTGATGCACTAATTTCTGTTATAAATCTAATAATAAAAATACATGGTCTGTAACAGCCTAAGAAGGATTTACACATGCCAAAGCGTAAATTGATTAAACATTTTATAATTCTAATACATAAAACTATATGCTTGATTATTTTCGTAATTGTTGATAAATTGGAATTTGTAATCAGTAATTATTCATTAAAAATATGTAAAAAACTTCATCATATTGTTACATCAGTAATCTTTTTAATTGAGATTTTGTCGAACTACTAGTGTTTCTGCTATATAAAATAAATTATATGTTTTTATCAATCAGTTCAAACATAATTAGATTTCAGACAAGAATTTTGAAAACTAGAATTCAATTAATTAAAAATAAAATTAAAGATTATCCATGGTATGTTTTTTTCCAATATTTACAAATATCATATTAACTATTAACATTTACGAATGAAGTACATAATTAAATAATTATTGAGGTGAGAGATAAAACATAAATTGAAAATGATTATTAGTAGAAAAAAATATACATTAAAGTAATGGAATGAAAATTAAACAGGAAAAAATACTGCTTTACAAACAAATGTTATGACTATAGATAATAAAGAAAGACTTTTAAAATCTCGAGTATAATAGTGTTTTATGGAAAAAAAATCAATGTTAAGTAACCCCCACACTAGTTTTAAGTTAAAGTCTGTCCTATAGGTGTAGAAATTTGTTTAAGAATTAAAGTTTAAGAAATTTATTTAAGTCTATTATTATTTTAGTGTAGAAATTTGTTTGTCTATTATTATTTTGTATTTTAAGAATTATCAGAAGCTTGTGCACAAATTGCAATTACAGTAGAAGCCCTTGACTGGCCACCTTGGGACTCGCAAGGCTGGTTCAACAACGTTTATCTTGAGATATGCATTCTATAGATATGCAAATTAAAATAGAAAAATACTTTGAAAACCTTACATTAACCCTCACAGCAATATGCAAACTGTTCAATTAGTTAATTGAACAGTTATAACAAACAGGTCGACAGATATCTTAACAAAAGAGGTAAAAATTACCTTTCATTTTTTATATACCAGATTATAAAGGTTGAAGACATGAGCGTCGAATGATAAGTCAACCTTAGCTGAGTGGCCAGTTAAACCAATTACCTGTTGGTAATTGGCTTCTACTGTAGCTGGTGGTAGTTGGGAATTTAACTGGTCTTAAATTTAATTGGTCTTAGTTGATGGTAAGACAAAAATTATAAGCAGCGAGAGAAAATAACATTAACCATATTTTTTCTGCCTTAATAGTTTAATACTAACTGAACGTGAGAATTCATAGTTATTAACCTTAATAGAAAACTAACAAACAATATTAATTAAATTAATTCTTGGCTTGATTATAGCTCCTACTCCTTGTTACTTTGATAAGTAGTATTTATAGAGATCAAAAATTATTTTGATGTCGTGAAAATTTGATTTTTATGTATTTACACGTATTGAGATCCCCTGAGTAAAAAAAAAAAAAGTTTTTTTATTAGAAAATATCATTCTTTCTGTTGTCTTTACAGGCCAAGGGAGTCTAAACAACTGGGCTGTTTTCAAAATCACATCCCAAGACAAAATCGAGAAATTAATTAATTAGCTTTAAATTTGGGAGGCCCCCCTCCCATAAAAACCCCAAAACCTCTGAAGAAAAAGAAATACCCCAAAACCATTCTGACGACTTTAATTAAAAACAATTATTTTGTAGTCCATTTAAAGACGAATTCAACCATATAGTTTTTCTAGGACAAATCTATTTACCAAGACAGTAAAAAAAATCAGGTCCGGGGTTCCTCGGAACTTTGCCTCACTTTGGAGGCCACTAAAGTGGCCTCCCCCTTCCCCACTTATTATCATTTTTCAAAAAAGAATTATACATTATTTTTATTTATGTTATTTTACCTATTTAATTATTTGAATTTTGGCGGTATTTTGACAGATGCAAACAAACGTAAGTATCAAACTAATTATTATGTTCGATTATAACTTTTAAACTAATAAATGGAATGTCATCGGGTATATTTATATTTGCTCCTTATTTTTTACCGGTTCCAACGACATGCTACATGTCAAAAACATATTCATACTTTTGGTATTATTAACCGTCAAAGTTTAAAAATTCAAAATGGGGCCAATATCAAAATGAAATTTAGTAGTTTTTTTTATCATACTGAGAGGTATATGTACTGGACAAGTATCCTTTCTGCACTACATGAAAAATATAAATTACTATAAATACAGAAGGATTTATTGGATAAGTCTCGTTTTTGCATAGGAGATGTGCCTAAGTTTCTAGATCACAAAAATGTCAATTTTAGAGTAAATAACATAAGTCAATTTGAGAGCATAAAAGAGTAAATAACACAAACTGTTCATAACAGACTGAACTATGCATAGGCAATAGCCCAAATTTATACTATGAATACCTTCATGGCATTTTATAGCATAGAACGCCATAGAGGGAGAACAAAATAATCTTTTATTAGTTAATAACAATCAAGTCTATGAACAAATAATACTTAAAATAATAACAGCTTACTTAACAATGCTTTTAATATTTCCATATAACAACATAAGAGTACCGTTATGCGATTACCTTAAGAGAAAATACTACTATTCTTTTAAACATTAAGCCTCTTGCACTCTTCTTTTCTAAACTAATGCATCTTAACAAGACTTATTTGCACCTTTCTAAATAATTGCTATAAAAAGCAAAAAAGTGTACACCGGCCAGCAGTTGTACATCTAGTCTATAGTTATTTTGAATTATTGCTTTTGTTTTTTAAAATTGAAAAAATGATAACCAATCAGTCTCATTTAAGTCCTTTTCTTAATTGGATTTTTTTCCCATTTAAGTGTTCTTTTTTTAAAAAAAACCTATTTCAAGTGTACTATAATTATATAGACTTAAGTGCAAAAGGCCATATCACATATATTTTTTTGACAACAAAGATTTGTCGAATCTTTGAATTAGGTACTTTAAAAGGAACAAGTGATATTGTCTGATAATATTACTTTTTTTGATTTTTACCGTCGAATAATTTATTTAATGACGTAGACAGATTCAATGTCTTTACCTGAAGGTTGAGCTTTTTTTGTCGGTGGTCTAAAAGAATTTTCAATATCGATGAGTTGTTTGCCTTGAGTTTCCGGAAGGAAGAACTTGGCAAAGACGATAGTGAGAAGAGACGAAGTTGCGAAGAACCAGAGAAGACCGGATAATTTCAGAAGTGAGAGGAGATCAGGATAAAGCTTGATAATGGCAAATATGAAGAAGTAGGCTAATGACGATACTATACCGGACATAATGCCTCTTACTGATAAGGGAAATAGTTCTCCTATCATAAGCCAAGGAAGTTGAAGCATGCCCAGCATTGAAGCACATACATTCAAAAGGATGCATACCTGAAACAACAAGAAATGACATTGTTATTAATGGAGCCGGAGCCAAAATATAAATAGGATAATAAAAAGGATAAAAGTGGCTATTAAGATTAAGAAAACAATCTTAGAGTATCGTTAACTTGGTGCGTAGGCTTCCGCGGGTAGACTCGTAATAAACAGCAGTGGAAGCGAAACGTCGGACTTCGTAACACGGAATTTCACCAGAAAACCAAGCTGTTTATTACGAATCTTAGAGTAGTTGGGTCAAATAAGAAATTAAAAGGCACACTTTTTGTGATATTTCGACCCCTCCTTAGGTCTTTCTCAAGCTGACTGATTAGAAGATTAAATTGTGATTAAGAAAAGATCTAAAAGCACTAATGCCTTTATAATATGTTACAATGGTTTGTAATTCTGATTCTGTGATAAGAATAGAAGAAGTTCAAGCACAGAACATTTTTTCTATATTTTGATGTGACTAGGAGAGTGTTCAAAGTTCAAATACCTTACACCTCTCCATGGCTTCTCAGGTTAAAAATAACTTTGGAGCAGAGCAAAAATTGCCAAATTCACTGAATAAAGTACTCACTGAAGGGAAATATGATATAGGTCTAATGTGGAGAGGCAAGCCTTCGAAAAGCTGTTCATAGAATGCTGCTAAACAAGAAGTGATCCCCATGCCTACACCTGAAGCAATGGCTAGACTACGTCTCTTACACTTTTGAATACACAATGAACCAATGCCTGCCATCGCCAGCCTGAAAAAAAAAAGAAAAAAAAAAAAGATCACTTTGTAGATAATTAAATAATTAATACAATTATTCGAGTTCTATTTAATACATTTTTATGGACAAGCTAACAATCTGCACTACGAGTGTAGCAATACACTTGGAATTTGACAAAAATTTGGTTTAGCTAATTTTCATAAAAATCCCACTTCTTTATTATGGAAAAGCTTTCAAAAAATCAACGGTATTGGCATTTTAAGATTCATTTAAAAAAGGAACTTCTATTTATTTTTTGACTAGATATTTAAATGGAATTAGGTAATAATTACCACCTCATTATGAAAAAAAGAAGGATTTGAGTATTAATAGTAATTATAAACATAGAAGTAAATATATATATTTTTTTAAATAATTCCTTAAAAAAAGGATAAATAAATACAACAATATATACATGAGAGTAACAAAAAACAATTATGAGTAAACATTTAAGACTAGTAAATTAGAATATGAAACATAGTTTACCTCACAAAGCCGACTATAATACTCTCAACTGAAGAGTCAATCTCGGAACCAATCTCCTGGAAGATATTAGTAGCATAGTAGAGAACTATGTACAAGCCAGATGCCTCTTGAAGAAGGAAATATGTTACGAGAATCAAAAATGGCTTCCATACAGTCGGTTCAGAGCTTTGCTCCAAGTAAGTACGCCATGAAATGGAATCTTTGTTGGTTTGCGTAGTTTGAATCATCTGGAAAAATATTAACAATTAAAGATAAACAACTTTGATACTTGAAACTATAAGAGCAATTTTTTATTTTTTTATTGCGAGTCACAATTAGAGAGACAAAGTTAACTAGAGAGACATATGTTATATTAGAGAGAGATATGTTATACAGGAATAGTTGCTATGGAACATGATATGTTTTTTAGTTTAAGTCCCTACAAATCCACTGAATATTAATCCCACTTTATAAAATATCAACAAATAAATAATTAGACAAGGTCATTATGAACACAACTGTAAGTATCAATTTTAATAAAATTAAATTTATAATAAAAAATGTATATTTATTATTTCAGTAGCACATCTTACTGACGCTTCAATAATTTGAACTACTTGGCATAAAAATCAACATTTCCTAATTTTTAGGTAGTTGAGGTACTATAATTATTTATGATTACTACTTCCCAAATTTCTTATAGTGCTTATGTTTGAAAATAATTCTTTACATTCAAATGATTCCCATTTTGAACCGTGAAAAGATGTATTTCTAGATTTCTAGATTGCCTGAGATATGCCTTTGCTTACTAACCAGGCTGTGTCTAAGGAAAACTCACAGTAGTGTAACAATATAAACAACTCACCTGAAGCATTTCAGTCTGGGCAGCTTGGGATGAACCTCTAAGCTTTGTTAGAACTGATTGAGCAGCCTGAGATTTGCCTTTGCTTACTAACCACGCTGGAGTCTCAGGAACTAATTGTATCAAGCACAGAGAGGATAAAGCAACTGCTCCGCAAATTACTGCCACTATCTACAAATAAAACACAAAATATTGTTTACAATTAATATATTTATGAACATAATAAAAAAATCAAAAATTGTAATGATAATTCAACAACTTTCTCATTTTGGAGTAACTACGGTAAAACTTAAAATAATTATAATTGGCGATCCAGATTTTCCAGAGAAGAAATTTGACCATCAGTTTAAGAATGGTAATGTAAAACCCCAAGTACAAAAAACTAAATAATTTCCAATCATCAATTTTGCTATAAAATGTTAAGACAGAATGGAATTGTTTAAACTACACTATTGTGATTGTTTACATTCCAAAGCATTACAGATCACATTTTTACAATGTTACAAGGTTTGTTATGTTTTTACATGGTGTTAACAGTGTTGCACTCTTCTTTGTTGTCTTAAACTCATAATTTAATTATATTTTAAATCGGTGATTCATCTGAAAGAAGTGTAATAATGAAATTCATAACCACTTAAAATTAAATTGTTTTTATATACCTGCCAATGGAGTAAATAACCAAGGTAGTAGACAATAAGAACTCCTAGAGATACAAAGACAGGTCCTAATGAAGACAACAGACCTCTTTGATTAGGTAGACTAATCTCAGCTACATAGACATAACATGTAGACGCCATGCCTGAAATAAGAAAATACAAGAATTAGGGCACTTTGAAAGAATCAATTAATTATATAAATACATTGATACCTCGATTGACTGTAAGGGGACTGAATGACAATTAAGCTAGAAAGGAGAAAATTTTAGGGGCAAAAAACTTGCTTAAATGAAGAGTTAAAACATCTTGGCTCATCCAGGCACTTTTATGAGCATAATAATTGACAGGTAGTGCCATGTTAGGATAATGGGTTAGAGGTAGTAAGGGATGCGCAAAATCAAAGAAAGTGGGGTGCACTCAGTAGGTTTCGCTCTAACTATTCATAGTCGTAATAATATCCAAAATACCATAAAATGCATATGCTAACTGCAACTATTTCTTTTGGTTGATTATAGTTGTGAACAAATGTTTGAGGCACTACTTAATTGTTTGAGATATCCTAAAAGCTCTTCAGTAGTGCATAGTAGAAATAATATTTCTTTTCTCCAAGAAACCACAATTTTATTTTCTTGATATAAAGATGTCGTGTCTATGTCTATAATAAATTATAATTAATTTGAGGGTAAGCTGGAGTCTTATCAGACCAAGCAATGAGAGTTTTGTTTTTGTGTATAGATTAAAAAAAAAAAAAAAAGCAACAGTTAAAAAGAGTTAAAAATCTCGTAGGTTACCATTAAGGATGATGAGGTCCTACCGATCAGCAGCATAAAAAAAAATCACTAAAAACTTCTGTCTAGGCTAAGAAGAAGGAATTGTAATTTATTTAGAGCTAGGCAGCTATATTTAGCTAGTTACATTTAATATTATTAATGACCAGCAATCTTTAGATGTTATATAAACTTCAACTCTGATTTATAACTAGGCATCGTGTGGCTCTATCATTGAAGCAAGCGTATAGTAATAAATACGGATTGAATATTGAAAAAATAGATAATCATGAATCATGATGAGTTGATAGATAATGGGTATAGTAGTATAACAGCGGCTAGTAGTAAGGGAACTACCCTGCATTCTTACTATTCCTCCAACCACACATCTCCTTTTCAATTATTATAAAATGTATCACTTCATTACTCAAATACTACTGCTTGTATCAAGTTGAAATTTTACGTACTTGTTTCAATCGTACTTTAGACGATGTATATGAAGTTTTATTAAAATCGTTACGTTAGAACGTAAGATATCGGTAAAAAGGTTGTTTTCTCTATTTTAAACGTTTAGGTCCGCTTTAATAGTTTTAGCGATCTTTATTAATTCCTAGCGGTGTCACTGTTGGTTTTACTAAAAAATGTTATTTCAAAAAAATGTTCGTCTCATCGAATAGGTGATGATAGAATTTTTTCCCGTTCTGAAATTCCAATTTTAAATTTGAAGCTCACGTTTACGCGAGCATTGCGCGCGAACTCTTGGACGGATCAAGCTGTCCAACGAACTCGTCCTGAGCATTGGTAAAATGAACATGTGTACCAAATTTCATCAAAATCGGTCAACTTTTACTCAAGTTATCGTCGTACGTTTCAGACACACAGACAGACAAGATGCATATTTCGTTGAATGTAAGAAGCTCGCTTACGCTCGCTTCAACAAATAGTCTTCAGTAAATAAAACTTATTAAAAAAAAATTCAACGAGAATTAAGCAATATGATCTTACCGATGGCAAATCCAGTGATAGACCTTCCGATACATAGTGAGATAATACCAGGACTGAGCGCCATGAGAATCCATCCTGCTAAGAAGGGAAGTGCTGTCAGCTGGATAGTAGACTTCCTTCCTACTACTTCAGCTAGGACACCGGAGGCAAGAGCACCAATTGGAGTTGAAACCACTCCCAGAGATGCTGTAACAAATCAAAAATCAAATATATTAACCAACCTTAAATTTTAACTTCGAACATGTAAGTGTAATTTACCAACTGCAGATTAGCCGGTACTAAATTAGAAATAGTGATTAAATTGTCAGCACAGAAAAGTAATTATTCGACAGATAAAATTTGCAGTCTTGATTGATTTCCATGATAATAAAAAATACAGCATTTTCCTGTAAGTAACAGCACTATATGGAAACTACCTACTTACTATTTATATGGGCGTAAAAGGCCTATCATTTAAACAAACAGAACAAATGAAAAATGTTGCACTAGACCTATTCTGCAGAAATTTAGATAAAACGATAAAAAGTTTACTAACATAATAGTTATTATTAGATAAAAGTTAAATTAAAAATACGAAATACAAATCTGTGCAGTCGCTTTCCCTTTCCAATAAATTCAGTTTCAGCTTTCTTGTTCTTCCGCCTTGTGACACATTAAATTATTTCCACAGTAAATTTGTACTATTTCAAACAACATTTACCCTAAGCTTTAACTTAAAATAGTTTTTTTTATAGTTTTAAATTTAGTGTGGCCTTTGTTTATATTTTCAATTTCAACAGAATAAAAAAGTAGGTCTTGAATTAGAAATAAATTAGTATAATGTTTTTTATTTTTAATAACTATTATAATTTTTTGAAAAGAGAAGGAAAAAAACCATATTATATAAATGTTATACCTAAAAGAATTCGTAATAATGTTCATTATATTACATGTTACTTAGCAAATTTTCTAAAAGAAATGTTTTTTTTTTCATCAGTTGGTATGAAGTTCAAAGTTCAAAGTAGACTTTGAAATGAAAAATGAGTTTAGTAAATATTCGAACCGGTTTACGTGTACGCCATATTTGTTTGACACGAACGATTTTCCGTTTAAAATGGGTAAAACTTATGAATTTGATGAAGACCAAGAAACTCCTTATTTATTATACGAACTCGTTTTGTAGCAAAAGGAGTCAATATCATGAAATAAGTTTGATTGTAAGGAAACTTACGCGCTAGTTCATAACTTGAATTTGTTTTTAAAGGATACGTGTTTAATTTTAACAGTTGAATTTAGGATACGCTCTAAGTTGTTTTAAGTTGTTAGAACTGTTTGTAGCGTTAAAATTACGTTTTAACTTGGCACAAATTAAACAAAAGGAGTAATCTGTTTAATAGTTTGTATCAGGCTAAGATAGACGGTTTATTTATAGATATTTACTAGTTATCTCTCAGTAGTAGATTTCTGAATTCATTTCAAGCTCTACTTTGATTAACCTGAAGGTAAATGTGTTGATTATAACCTATATACTTCTACTTGTTGCATTTTCTTCAGGTTTATTTTATCAGAGCAAGCTTCTTTTTTTACTTTCTCGTTTAAGTAGCATGACATTGATAAAGTATTGTGATTGCGAAATCATTCGATTTTGATAGATTTATATTATGTTTCAAGATCTAATTGGTCCGAAAAAGTAGCGTTTAGGCGTCGAGCCTAAATACTAAATAAATTTTTTTATTAAAATTTGGTATATCACGAAATGAAAGTAAGAATTTATTTAACTATTTTCAGCTATAAATTTAGGGGCTTCACCCCCTCCCCCCTTCTAAGAAATATGATTTACTAGTAGAATGATAGTATGATTAGTAGAATGATGACTCAGTAGAATGATTAATCTAACTTAACTACTTTTAAAAGTTCATCTATTAATACATATACAAATCTTAGAGGTTATTCCGGATTTGAGACTTTATTACTAAATCACTACATAATAACATCTGCAATATGAGAGATAGATATCAGGGTTCGAGTATACCAATTGAATTTATTTTAACTAATAGAAATAAAGCATTGCAATATAAATAATTTTATTATATAGGACGGATAGATTGTCTCTATTATCACAGATCGAAGTAGTTAGGAATTTAATGAATAAAATTTTAAATAATGTTAAATAATTTTTTTTTTATTTTTTTAAATTAAT
>KZ651193.1:914340-925500 GCA_001010745.2 Gerris buenoi
TTTTACGTTCCCTCCGTGCCAGTTACAGTTACAGTTTCTTCATGCTTCCTCGTTCCCGTTTCTTTTTTGATTAGTTACGTTCCAGCTTGGTGGAACTGCAACTAGTTACGCAACTCTTCGTTCCTCGCGAAACGAGTTTTTTACGTTCCCTCCGTGCCAGTTACAGTTACAGTTTCTTCATGCTTTCTCGTTCCCGTTTCTTTTTTGATTAGTTACGTTCCGTTTTAGTTTTGCCTGGCACTTGGAGGAACGACAACTCGTTCCTCCAAGTTTGTTTTCGTTCCACGCGAAACGAGTTTTTTAAGTTCCCTTCAGGTTGGCTGTTATTAGTTTCATTGATGCTTGCTTTTGCTCGCTCTCGTTACCGATTCCTCTTTAATCGTTTCGTATTATTTTTTCCCATAATCACTTAAATATATATATATTTTTTAAATATAATTTTGAATTTGATTTGAGATAAGGAAAAAAAAAAAATAAATAAATAAATAAAAATATACATTAGTGTAAAATAAAAATTTCAAAGTCGTTCCAAAAATAACGTAGTTCCATGAAATCTTGGAACGATTGGAACCGTTCCAACACAGGAACTAGTTATTTTTTATAGTTACGTTCCATTCCTCCCATCCCTAGTCCTGACCATATAGCTCTGGGTTCGATTGCCGGGCCGGCCCCTCCCCCTCAACCTGTTTACCAGGCATTGTTTAAATAAATGGACAGCTGCTCGAAAGAGATATGTCGTGCCACCAGGTTTCAGCCTGGAAACCATGATCGAACTCGGTTAGATATGAAATTAAGATGTGGAGACATGGTCGACGACCAAACACTTCACACAAAATGTGATGAGTTCAATGGTCCCACCTAAGTGGCCTGCTTCTTCGGGTATAAAAGCATACCAGAATGAATAAAATGTATACATTAACTTCTCTATGCCTGAATGTATTTCCACTCTCAAAATCCTCTTAGGATTGCCAATAAATAATAAAATCTATGTATGGTTAGATGTTGTTTCATATTTATTATTTTTCCTTTAAATTTTTAATAATAATTTATAAAACTAGTAACAAAGAGATACATAATTAATTGAATAAGATGATCCACGATCAGAAGCGATTTGCCAATAAAATTAAAATAAATGTAAAATAATATTTTATAATTGTACTTCATTGTTGGCAATAAAATGGAAATAAATAATATTTGCATGTATAGTTAATAGTGTAAATAAAAATTACCCGGCTTTGACTATATACGTATAGTAATTAGGCAGGGGGAAGCGAAGATCTTATACTACTCTTTGCATTTGGTTGGACACATACTCCACCACTCCACCTGAACCACACATAATGCGTCACGGTCATAGTGACCAACCACAGGAAGGTATACATCTGAAATGGTCCAAATTGGTACACATGGGTACGGGGTACGGAGCACGGGGTACAAAAGTGAAAATATGATATGCTCTTCATGATGCATGTCGTTGGAAAGCTCTTTAGGTGTACAGTTATTGTTGTTATGTTCCCTTTTGACATATTTTCACTTAAGAAAGGGGTAAAGTAGAAAAAAAGGAAAATTAAAAAAATAGAAATATTACTATTTTTGATCCGATTTCAGCTGTTGATAAATAAAAATGTTTATATTTTAAGATTAAAATGCACGCTCAGCTCAATATTGCAAGCAAACAACCGCATTGCACACTGCACACCTATAGTGTAATATAAATAGATGAGAGATGGAGGGTGATGACAAAATATGCTTTCTGAGATTAGGATTGATTTACACGTTTAGGATTCTTCGTGTCCGAAAACGAGGTAATAAAGATCTAATGAAAAAACCCAAAAAATAATAATACATGTATGATCTCATAAAGAAAATCTAATAGATAGTAAAGTGTGATCTATTAAAACTGACTTTATAACAATACAATCATATAAGTTACTAAGTAATTCTAATAAATACGTATATAAATATTTTTTTATTNCACTTTTTAATCACTAATATTTTTTTATTTTTTATTTTTTTATTATCATTTAAGTTGGAGAGGCTCATAAAATATTCTGTAGACCACCTTGACCTCTATAGAATATGAACGACAAAACCTTATGAATAAATATTAATAAACTGAACGAGAAAACCAATGTAAAAAAATCAATTAAAAATATCATTTATTTAGTTATTTGTTTAATATTCACTTGAATGTGTAATAAATATGACACTTATATGATTTTGTATGTATTATTGATTTGATATTTCTGAAATTTTAAATAAAATACATATATATCTAAGAATTTAAATATACATATACATACATATAACCCTTTAAATACTATCCTTTTTTAATTTTTCAAGAATACATATTTCTCTCACTAATTTTAAACTTCCTTTATTCATATCTGTATGTCTAGTGATTGTTTTTAAAAGAACGGACTTTTTTTTATGTCCCCGATTTTAAAAAATCCAAAGCAGAAATCTTTTTCAGATATCAGGGAACATTTTTGGCTCCCTGTCAATCTATCTGTCGCTCAATTTTTGCTAACTAACGTATCTTAAAAACTGCTTAACTAACTTATCCGATTTTAATGAAATTTAGGTGGTAGTTCATAATTAGCCACTTGCTTGGTCCGATATAAGTTTTTTTCCTTTTGCACCCATTTTGTTTCTCTTCGTAATAATAGAGTAATCATATGCGCACAAACATACTCATCTAAGTTTTAAGAAATTTAGATGGTATTTCAAACGTATCCCAATGAAGGCCCCACGTTAATTTTAACCGTATGAGTTCTTAAATTTTGCTAACGTGTAAAAAAGTATACAATTTGACGGATTTAAATTAAAAGGAAGGGAAAATAAATAAATTAGATAGTAATGGTTAGTAAATGCATAACATAATTTAAGTACGTGATAGACCGTGAGGATGCCATGTGCCACACTAATTGGGAGACAATTTTTTTTAAACATTTTATTGAAAATTTAAGAGAACCATGACCTCCCACGCCTTTTTTAATTTGTGCTACTAAAACAGAAAATATATTTGTTCCGGGGAAACTTTTGTGTCAACTAATTACAATTTATTACGAATAATTATATAGATATATATATATATTATGTACAATAGAAAGTACTGAAATATTTCTTAAGAATATGATTTCCCGTCCTAGCTTCATACTTGTAAGTCCTGTGATGTCTATTAGAAATATATATTTTGATAAATTATATAATAGAAGAAAATTTGGTTAAAAGTAAATTACTAAATAATTTAATTGAATTCTCTCCATTATTATAATTAGTATACAATTCCGACTCACTATCACAGACTAACTATCTTTATCACTATCACCTTTCCACTCTATTAATCTAATTAATGTTAATAAAATAATCTATTCATGATACTTTAATATTTCACATAAATGAAAATACCTCGACATATTTTTAAGGTCATAATATATAAGCATTTTTTGCAATAGTGATTTTTAAAGTGACGAGGTACGGATATTGTATCAATAATCTTCCAGACATTACCTCAGAAACTGATTGTATTGTTCAGTAACAAAATATAATCAATGACTTCATGTGAATAGTGATTAGACAAAATATCTTATCATTGTTGTGTGATGCATTAATTATACTGCAACTTTACTAATTGAAAAGAAGTCCTCAGAATATATAATTGGTTCTATGCATGTTGAATCAGCAGAAGATGGGTTTTAAATTGTATTTAATTAAGTTTAAAACAGAATTAATCATCATTATGACTCACATCATATCGTTACAATTTAAAAAATAATTGTTTTGTTAGTAGTAAATCTATAATAATTGATTTCTTTGAACAGGATAAAATGACAATATTCTTTAAAATATTCCTGTACCTTTTTTACATTCTTATGATTTAAGTCCAAAATAGTGGTTTTTAAAAAATATCCGTTTGTCGTCTATGAAAGTCCGTAAGTAGACCCTAAACAGCTAAACCATTAGATCCAATGTGATATGCAAGTTAAGAAAAATCATACACTGTGAAATAAATATGAAATTAAAATTTGGTGAACTGCTCCTTCAAAAGTCAGTAGCATTGTTAGAACTATTTATATTTTTAGTACGGTTATGACGATTTTGATTAAACAATTTTATTTTAATCAATTTAAATTTTATATTAATTTGTAGTCTCATAATGAGTCGTGTTCAGATGGTTTGAGAACAACGTGTTATAATAGTATAGGGTTGTCGGGTTCGATTCCCTGCCAAAAATAACAAATAATACATGGAGAAAACTAGACGAAATAATTATGTACTCGTATGCGAGAAATATTAGTAAGAACATTAAGCACAACCGAAAACTTTTCAACGATGTTGATTACAATTTTCGACTAATTGGTATGGAACATATACCTACTTTAATGGTGTTATGCTTTAACAACCAATTATTGCCAAATTTATTTAATATTTCCCGTAATTTAAATCTGTCAAAGCTGTTTTGATTTTTTAAATGAATTAAAGTATCAATTTGGCAAAATTTAATGTGCGCAGACGGTTGGAATTATTCTGGGGCTACTTCCGTCAAACAATCCAAATTTCTAGGTCGGGTTCGATTCCTCGCCGAGGAAGTGTTAATTTTATGGTAAATTTGGTTAAATTGCCAATAATAATTAAATATAGTTAACAAACAATTTGGATCAAGAATAGTTATTTACGTTCAAGGGAGTAAAAGATATTCTACCCTGAGCGTTGACGTTGGTTTCTGAGGGAACCACAATTTCATCTAAATTATTAGTTATAAATAATTAGTCACTTAATTATTTCAAGTAAATTATCGCTCGGGAACAATTGATTCTTACTCCCGAGGTACGAACCTATAATTTTATCTACAGAAGGGAGAAACAAATAATTAAATTTTAAAGCATTTTACTACAAAAAAATTAAATATTTTGTATACTTATTTTAAACAAAAAATGTTTAACATTAAAAATTCACAATAAATATGAAATTGAATGATAAATAGAAATTATTTGATATTCAATACTATAATTAGATGATAGAATCTGCTGATAGCTGAGCCGTGTATTGAATAAAATTGATAACTAATGTATACATATGTTTACGTTTACATTAGCTAATCTACATTTAGAAATTGTAATATCACCTTTAACTTGTTTTGCTGATGGATCACCATAACAATCGTTATGGCGGTTACATGACATGTGTGAAGGTGAGTTTATAGATTTAGTCACTGAATAAAAGTTAATTAATGAAGTTGTGTATTTAACATCAAACTTACTTTCTTGAGCTTTATCTAGAACAACACTGAAGGGAATCATGGTAGTTCATGATTCTCTTATTTTCCATTACTCCCTGTTCAATGTGACATAGAGTGCAATGAATAACTTTTTCTCCCTTCTGAAAATATAGTTATTTATGCACCTAGGGAGTAAAGTAAGCCATTATTCCCTGAGCGAAGAAGTTGGTTTTTGAGGCGCAGCCGAGGGAGACAATTATTGCGAGGGGAATAATGGAACTTTACTCACGAGGTACATACAATATTTTATCTCCAGTACAGGGAAAAATACACATTTTCGTCCTTTGAGCAGTTTTTATTTATTATTTTGATAAATAACAATACTTATTAGCAATTTTAATAACAGATATAAGAGATTCAATATTAAAAACAAATAAGAATTGAAATTAAACTCAAGTAGAAGGTTATTTAGATGCAGGTTATAAACAAATATAAACAAGATCGAAAACGAAGTGTCGCCAACCTGATTTAAACAACTTCATTACATTAGCCATTCATTTTATACTATTTATAAAATAATTAAGTTGCAATCCTTACTTTTTCGCCCTACTTTTACTTTTTCTCCCTACTTTTTGAGTTCCAGGGCGAAGAAAAGACCTGCTTTTGTCCCTCTAAATAAACTAATCCAAAATCATAACTTTTCCTCCCCAATGGAGATAAAACAAATTACATATCAACTTTGGCTCAGTTAATATTCACTTGTGTATGGAAAAGATTAGAACGTGTTTTATCTGAAAGATTTTTTTTTGTTTACTATTGTTCACTATTTTTAAAACCCAGCAATACAAGGAGTCCTGAACTGTTTGTAATGTTTTAAATCACTTAATCGTACAACAAATTTTGTACGATGATCATCTAAACGTCTTGTACTAAATTGCTGAAACGGTTTTAAAATAGGTATGCATCAAAGCCTTTACAACATTGTTTTAATCTTTATTCAAATAAATAAAATACGTGAAATTAATGGTAATTATAGGTTTAAGAAGTTAATTAGCACTAGGAGTTTGCTGAAAGATTAAGTAATATATAATTGTAGGTTTAGCACTAGCTACTGTTAAAAACATCTAAGGTCTTATTTGTTCATTGTTTATTGCTTATTGCCACTTTCCTTTCTCCCTATTATTACTTCATAGTATGAGTATACACTCAATTTTTTTCTTGTTGTAGTTGCAAAAGGAAGAGTTAATATAATAATTGAAGAAGTGTTTTATGCTATATAGAAAGGTATTTTCGTGTAACCTTATTACATCCGACCTTGGGTCTGTTTTGGCCCGGTGTAAACAAATCATCGCTATTTCGTGAGTTTTAAAATATATTTCTATGTTTTGTTTTAATAAAAAAAAATCCGTTATTCTTTTAAACACCATGTCTTCAATGTAACATGCAAGGTGAATCCATCTGAATGGCATAATAATAATATTTATTTTGATAAACGTGAAAAATTAAAATAATAAAAATATTTTTTTTAGCTTTGTATTGTATTTAATTTTTAGTTATTATTAATTTGTAATGATTATTTGTAGTGAAAGATATGACAGAATAAAAAAAAAAAAATGTTGAGATGTAATAAGTAATTGTTAAGCGTTAAATGCACGTAGTGATATGCGTTGCTAGGGATATTTATGAAGTTTATCAAATACCGTAAAATCTCGCGTATAATACGCACCCGTGTATAATACGCAGGCACAATTTTGAGCTAAAATTTGGGGAAAATTAAATATTCGTGTATAATACGCACCCGACTTTTCCGTCAAATTTTAGAAAAAAAAATCACTAANGGGAATCATGGTAGTTCATGATTTTCTTATTTTCCATTACTCCCTGTTCAATGTGACATAGAGTGCAATGAATAACTTTTTCTCCCTTCTGAAAATATAGTTATTTATGCACCTAGGGAGTAAAGTAAGCCATTATTCCCTGAGCGAAGAAGTTGGTTTTTGAGGCGCAGCCGAGGGAGACAATTATTGCGAGGGGAATAATGGAACTTTACTCACGAGGTACATACAATATTTTATCTCCAGTACAGGGAAAAATACACATTTTCGTCCTTTGAGCAGTTTTTATTTATTATTTTGATAAATAACAATACTTATTAGCAATTTTAATAACAGATATAAGAGATTCAATATTAAAAACAAATAAGAATTGAAATTAAACTCAAGTAGAAGGTTATTTAGATGCAGGTTATAAACAAATATAAACAAGATCGAAAACGAAGTGTCGCCAACCTGATTTAAACAACTTCATTACATTAGCCATTCATTTTATACTATTTATAAAATAATTAAGTTGCAATCCTTACTTTTTCGCCCTACTTTTACTTTTTCTCCCTACTTTTTGAGTTCCAGGGCGAAGAAAAGACCTGCTTTTGTCCCTCTAAATAAACTAATCCAAAATCATAACTTTTCCTCCCCAATGGAGATAAAACAAATTACATATCAACTTTGGCTCAGTTAATATTCACTTGTGTATGGAAAAGATTAGAACGTGTTTTATCTGAAAGATTTTTTTTTGTTTACTATTGTTCACTATTTTTAAAACCCAGCAATACAAGGAGTCCTGAACTGTTTGTAATGTTTTAAATCACTTAATCGTACAACAAATTTTGTACGATGATCATCTAAACGTCTTGTACTAAATTGCTGAAACGGTTTTAAAATAGGTATGCATCAAAGCCTTTACAACATTGTTTTAATCTTTATTCAAATAAATAAAATACGTGAAATTAATGGTAATTATAGGTTTAAGAAGTTAATTAGCACTAGGAGTTTGCTGAAAGATTAAGTAATATATAATTGTAGGTTTAGCACTAGCTACTGTTAAAAACATCTAAGGTCTTATTTGTTCATTGTTTATTGCTTATTGCCACTTTCCTTTCTCCCTATTATTACTTCATAGTATGAGTATACACTCAATTTTTTTCTTGTTGTAGTTGCAAAAGGAAGAGTTAATATAATAATTGAAGAAGTGTTTTATGCTATATAGAAAGGTATTTTCGTGTAACCTTATTACATCCGACCTTGGGTCTGTTTTGGCCCGGTGTAAACAAATCATCGCTATTTCGTGAGTTTTAAAATATATTTCTATGTTTTGTTTTAATAAAAAAAAATCCGTTATTCTTTTAAACACCATGTCTTCAATGTAACATGCAAGGTGAATCCATCTGAATGGCATAATAATAATATTTATTTTGATAAACGTGAAAAATTAAAATAATAAAAATATTTTTTTTAGCTTTGTATTGTATTTAATTTTTAGTTATTATTAATTTGTAATGATTATTTGTAGTGAAAGATATGACAGAATAAAAAAAAAAAAATGTTGAGATGTAATAAGTAATTGTTAAGCGTTAAATGCACGTAGTGATATGCGTTGCTAGGGATATTTATGAAGTTTATCAAATACCGTAAAATCTCGCGTATAATACGCACCCGTGTATAATACGCAGGCACAATTTTGAGCTAAAATTTGGGGAAAATTAAATATTCGTGTATAATACGCACCCCGATTTTGGAAGGAAAAAAGAGGTAAAAAATGTGCGTATTATACGCGAGATTTTACGGTACTCGTAAAAAAACTGGTTATCTTATCTTTGAATAGTTTGGACTCAAGAGAATTTGAAGTCTTGCATTTTCGTAATTTCGATTTAAGATATCTATGCTCTATTATTTCTCCGAAACTAGATTATCTTTCGGACTAGTGAGGCTTTGGTACCTGCCATTCCAAAATTGGCTTACCTTTCATGCACTGGAAAAGTTTATGCTATATGTATCTTAATTCAAGATGGCGGTCTTTATGTGTGCTTAATTTGATGATATCTCCATAAATAATTGTACTAGAACCTTAAAATTTGGATGTTAGCTTCCTTTTATGGAATAAATAAGCAAAATAACTTCCGGAAAGTGAACGCTGGTTCCAGTGGTCGGAATCAATTTGGAATTAAGAATTTGGAAAGGGGAGAACTCTTCGGTCATGAGATATTTTCGTTAATTAAAACTATTTCAAAAATTATTGACAATATTATTAACCTATCAAATTTTTAAATACATTAAAACAAGCTCTCGAATAATCGACATTTTACTACCTTTCAAAAATCTTTTTACGATCGGCCAAGGTGTCATATTAAAGCTTATGAAATCCGTCAATTTCGGTGAGCTTTGGTTCAGCGATGTCCAAGTAAGTGTAAATTCTTTTGCACCTTAACTATGTTTTGACTTCCCATACCTTAAGTTAAATGAAATGCCATAAATTGCATTTTTCTACCTCTATTAGTTTTAATGAGCAATTCAATTTGTTAATGAGAAATTTATAAAACGAAAACCATCGAGGCTATCCTCATAGGACAAATAAGTTTAGTTTTGATATCCTCAATAATACGCTCTTTGAATTTGGACATCTAGATTTGGGACACCACATATTGAATTATTGTTAGCCAGTTATCATTTAAAATTCTAAATAAACTAAAATATCAATCTGTGTTTAACGTTAGCTAGTTGCTTTATAGCTTAAAACTTTTCGGTTACCGTGTGTAATAAGTCTGGATGGTCAGAGGTTTTGTAAATCCAACTCTTCGAACAAGATAATTTTCAAGGAATTTACACATGACGAGGAGTTATCTATGATGAATTTACACATGATGAGTTATCTATGATGAATTTACACATGATGAGGAGAGGAGATATCTATGATGAATTTAAACATGATGAGGAGTTATCTATGATGAATTTACACATGATGAGGAGTTATCTATGATGAATTTATAAATGATGAGTTATCTATGATGAAATTACACATGATGAGGAGTTATCTGTGATGAATTTAAACATGATGTGGAGTTATTTATGCTAATTGTTTAATGGTCTGTTTACAGTCTAAAAATATTGTTTGACAGTCGGGTCATTCGAGCTGAGAAAAAAATAAATTAAATAAATCTTAAATTTTTTTACCAGGACATTATCAAATCTCTTAATATTCTAATATTAAGAGTAATATTAATTGAAGTATCGAAATCCGTGATTATATCAATATCAAATAAGGATTTTTATTTATTGTGCTTTGGTAATCGTTAAAAATGTCATCTAATGAATAAATATTGCAACGAGACATAAAAAAATGATCGGAATAGTTCCCAGTTTTAATAAAATTCCATTCGAGTTCACGTAAGCAAAAAATATTATTATAATACATTGATAAACTTTACATTTATAACATTATAGTGGAAAAAAAATCTAGCACATGCCATTTTAAGTAAATGAATATCTAGCATTCCTTTATGTGATTTTTATTTTTTTATTTCTAGTTAATGAACAGATCCCTATCAGTTCAACTGTAAGAAAAAGATAATTATTATTTCGATTTAATCTACTGTCGGGAATTAAAAATGATTAACACATATAACAATCATTGTTAAGGAATAACAAAAGTACTAAAAAAATAAATTAAAAATACATATTCATATGTGTAATTGGATTACTAATCAAAATTAAATAATATTTATTGTAATCGCTAAAACTTACTAAAATTTGAATTGTAATTTATCAAATTACTCGTGCTTGGGTAATAAATCTTTTTGCACCAATTATCGTTATTTTAAACAATGATTTAACAAAATAATAATGAGGATGTAATTTATTATCTAAATATGAATTTATAGTCCTGGCGATAGGGTGTAAAAATACTCTGCCAATTAATGTGGCACATAGCTTCCTCGCAAAGAAAAGACCAAATTAAGAAAAATAACATAAATATAAAAAATTTGGAACCGCGTGGCACTGTTCCAGTAAATATTTAATAAAGTCGGAGAAATTTAAACATTTGTTGAAGAAACAAAGCCTCCAACAAGCACCAATAGTTAGCGCATCTATAATTTATTTAATAAA
>KZ651193.1:940945-953528 GCA_001010745.2 Gerris buenoi
CAATACATTTCATGTTCAGTTTGATTGTCAAATTTTAGTTGTTTTTGTGAAGTTTCAATTTGGGTTACATCAGTGGGTTTTTTGGTCTCGTCAGTTTTATTGAGGTTTTCTATTGGTTTGGGTTTTGGCACAATGGTTGTCTGAGATAATGATTTTGCTTTACTGTTAATTACGTTTTGATTTTGGCTAGTGTTTGAACTTTGGTTATTACTTCCCTTCAGGTTTGAAGGTTCGTCGCATTGTACTCCCTGATCTTTGGTTATTACTTCTTTTCCTAAACATACGTGACAGTGACTTTTATTCTGTTTGTTAAATAATTGCGAAAAAGGTAGGTATGATGATGGTTGAGTTGAGACGACTTTTTTCTTGGCATCAGCATATGAGAGTTTCTCCAATACTTTGGTCTCAGTAATTTTTTTCTCTAATAACCACCGAGGGCAGTTTTTATCCTTAGCCGAATGTGGTCCTTTACAATTTACACATTGGATCGGTTTTGTGCAAGGTTTACCTTCATGGGATTGCTCGCTACATTGTGGGCACACCGGCCCTGTCTTACAGAAAGCCTGTCCGTGGTTAAATTTATGGCAGAGGAAACATCTCATAGGGAGGGGGATATATGGTCTAATAGAGACTACGAGGTAGCCTACTTTTATTTTGGTTGGTAATGTCGGGACACTCAATGTTATTATATAACTATTTGTGGGTATGGTTTCCATGTTTATTCTCCTATTTATTCTATGGATGTCAGTGACTCCTTGATCCTTCATATGCTCTTTAATTTCTTCCAAAGGTACACAATCTAAATCGGAACTCGTGATTACACCTTTTACCTTGTTAAGCGTTTTATGGGGTTCCACAATTAATGGCATAATTTGGTTCTCAGGAACACGTTTTATTAATTTGTCGGCTTGTTCGTTTGTAAATGTTTCAACCATAAATGACCCATCTTTTTTTTTACTCCGCCAGACCCGACAGCCTGTGTTAATAGTTTTTCAATCAAGAATGGGGAAACATTTGCCATTGACTCGGAATTTTGACGTTTGACTATTAGAAATTTCAAGCATCTTTTCGTAGGCTCACAACTTAAAGTTAAAGGGGAATTGGGCCTTAAACGCTTTTGTTTCGGACTGTCTCTAGTCTCGTCTAATTTGTTTCTAACATTTTGTGAAATTGAATGTTTTGACAGATTGTCACTTTTTGAAGGGTTTAAAAGTAAATGCTCGGGTGAGCCTCCAGGATCTGGAGGTCTTGCATGAATCATGCCTCAGGGATATGTGGGCTATACCCTAGATTGGAAAGGGCTTTAAAGTATTAAGCAAAAGTAAACTTACGTAGCTTTAAAGTTTTCTTTTTTCTTGAAGTTTTCTGAAAAAAATCTTCCTGTCACTTCAAAAAAACAAATGCCTTTAATCTAATAATAATTAATAATAATCTAGTTGATTACAATCTTACAGTCTAATCTTGGGTTTAAAATCTAAACAAAATTTAAAACCAAGGTTAGACTGTAAGATTGAAATCAAGTAGATTAGATTGCAACCAACTTGATTAGATTTTAATCAACTAGGTTAGATTGTAATCAATTATATTAGATTGTAATGAACTAGATTAGACTCTAATATTGTAATAAACTAGATTAGATTGTAACACCAGGATCATCTTTAGTGCCGAACCAAGAAATCCTACGATTTATAAACTAAATAAACTTATTCGAAATACAGTTAGGTAAAAGTAATTTAAGATTAAAACACTTCAAATATAAGGTAACATATTTCAAATAGCTGTCATATAAATTTCACCTTCCTTATTTATAATCAGGTAACTCGTGTTGTACTTTTCTTTTTTTTTAATCACATCGTTTATAAATATATTTGCTTACGAGGGACGATTAGAGTTAATGTTTATATATATATTTTTTTAAAAACTTTATCACGCATTTCTTCTTATCAATTAAGTTGTTTCTTGCGTTATTATATATTTTTACTATTATAACTACTAATCTTGTTTCATTCTTATAATACTCACCTAATTGAAATATAACTGCTATAATAATTTATATTGACAATCAGTTGAAATTTAATTGGATTCAATAGTTCCATATACTCTCCATATTCCATATCCATATATTCCATATACTCCGTCTTATGAAGAGTATAAACTACAAAACTGATTTTAATTTTAATTGAATGATTTTAAGACTATTTAGACTCAGTTTTAGTCAAAGTATTGTATACGTATAGTCAAATTTCTGTCACAGCATTCAAGTGTAGGAACTACCTCTATTTGCTATTTTAAATATACTATTTTATCCCAAATTCATCATAAAGTGAGAATCATTATAATGTGTATGAGCAAATGTTTGACTAAGTTTTCCCGAAGCAATAAATATATGTATATTTTAAATTATTTAGCCTGTAATTATAATAAGTATAAAAAAAACAAATTACATTACAATTACTATCACTGCAAATTATCTTTATGTGAAAAAGCTACAAATAAAATTAGCACGATTTTAAATTGTTAAGAGGTTTTTGCATATTACGTAAAGTCATATTGGTTAGGATTATACATAATAAGTAGGTGTTATAACCAGAATCCTCTATGAAACAGTGGGTTGTCTTACTTTTGACAGTTTAATATTTATACAATGAATTATTGCAGTTTTTAAAGCCATTTGTGCTTGAAAAATGATAAATTCTTTAACCTTTTCATATATATATATATATATATATATATATATATATATATATAAAGGTTAAAGAATTTATCATTTTTCAAGCACAAATGGCTTTAAAAACTGCAATAATTCATTGTATAAATATTAAACTGTCAAAAGTAAGACAACCCACTGTTTCATAGAGGATTCTGGTTATAACACCTACTTATTATGTATAATCCTAACCAATATGACTTTACGTAATATGCAAAAACCTCTTAACAATTTAAAATCGTGCTAATTTTATTTGTAGCTTTTTCACATAAAGATAATTTGCAGTGATAGTAATTGTAATGTAATTTGTTTTTTTTATACTTATTATAATTACAGGCTAAATAATTTAAAATATACATATATTTATTGCTTCGGGAAAACTTAGTCAAACATTTGCTCATACACATTATAATGATTCTCACTTTATGATGAATTTGGGATAAAATAGTATATTTAAAATAGCAAATAGAGGTAGTTCCTACACTTGAATGCTGTGACAGAAATTTGACTATACGTATACAATACTTTGNTTTAGCGAATTTCCATTGGAAAAAATTCGCTAATGGAGCCACCCTCATGGCGGGAGTTGGACCCGGGAATGTGGCCAAAATACGTTTCAAAGGCCCCTGATCACGAAAAAATAGGTCTTATAAAACTCTATATATATATATATGTATATATATAATATATATATCATACATTAATCAAAAAGAGATTAGCTTATTGAGAAAATAAAAAGGCTAATTCTGAAATGTCTTATAAATCAATTAAAATCAAGATCAAGTGCGAATTGTGGGCGTTGTTAAGGGCTCGCAAGAGATAAGGAAAAATCTCTGACATTATTGGTCTGCTTAGTCATTTGTATATTTGAATCTAAATAACCTTAAGTTAGAAAGAAATGGAAAAATAACCAGTCTGTGTGTTAGAGGGTCAACAGGGTTACCACGTTAGACTGTATGGCGCGGCGGCACCGCTTAACTTAATACACCTATACAATTAAACAAGTATGATACTAGTTTTGCCACTAAACCATGCATGCATTATTTATATATCATTAACAATACTAAGACTTTGTTTTCCATTTTAAATTTAACACTTAAACAAACCGTACGAAATATAACTAGAGAAAATGTTTACAGCGTGAGAGACCATGCACAAGAAAAAGCAAAGGGGTTTATTTATATATCTATCCCAAAGAAAAACATAGCCGAGAAAAAAGGGCCATGCTTTAAACCTCCTCCAAAGTAGTGATATTTACATGGCCGCCAATGGGGCAAAGTCTGCTCTTCCTTTACTCCATTGCCTCACTTCACTTCTACGATCATGAGCATACTGCACTTTTATTTTTAGTCTAACTTTTGTGGAAGAGGGTCTGGAACTTTTTTCTTCGCTCTTCATCCTATTACTTACGAAACTCTTATGTGACTTCACATGATAATGATGTATTATGCCTCTTAGTATCAATTCAGCGAAATTTAAAGAACTTACACTGTTATTAATCTGAATATAAGTGGGCTTCTTTGGACACAAACTATCCAAATTTGATGAATATCAGATGAGTACTTTTGTGGATATAGGTTTAAATAAATGTATTTTTGTGCCCATCAGAAGGTTGAAACTTATATGACACCAAGAATGGGCTAATTATGTCCTACCACCCAAATTTCATTAAAATTGGACAAGTAGTTTTTAAGATATGTTGGTTCACAAAATTGAGTGACAGACCCACCGACAGACAGACAGGGAACCAAAAATTTTCCCTGAGATCTGAAATGGATTTCTGTCTTGAAATCAGAGACATAAAAAGTGTTTGTTCTTCAGAAAGGCCACACAGCTTCACTCAATAAAGATTTATTCTAAATAAATAGGCATTTTAGAAAAAACATGTATGATCATTGAATTACAGAGATAGAAGATTCTCATCTTGTAAAATATCGTAGGGTTCCTCGTTAGTTACGGCATCAATAAACTAAAATATTGGTTCTTCACAAATGTTTTTTTAAATTCTCAATGTTGTTTTTGAGGTCAACAAATATTTAATCTTATCATCAAGAAACATTTAGACGGACGTAACTTCTTAGTGTATTTAACGTAAAATAATCTTACATCAATAAAATAATTCTCTATTGATTTAATAGTTTAACCATTAGTTTTCTTATGTTTAAACAATCAACATCATAGGGAGATTACACAGTAGATAACAAATTATAAACCATGGATATCTGGTAAATTCCATTTCAAATCGACATTTTAAACATATGGATTGACTCCATGCTCCATGTAATTCTTAACGTATAGATTGCTCTATCATATGACATAAGAAGTAATATTTAATCCAGATTAATATTTCTGTAAATTAATTATTTTTTGGATAGAGGAATCTGACATTTTACTAATCTAATCAATATATTATGAGAAACATAGTTTCTACACTCTGGGATTCTACCAAAAGAAATTCTGTCACTGAGGGAGTTTTTGCAGACGAATTCGAGCGATTCGTTTACTCCAGTTACGCTACGTCCACTTCTTTTACTGTCTATTGTACGTATATAGTGTTGCGTTTGATTTGATATCGTATCCCTGCCATGGGTTTCGAACGTCGGAATTAAAAAAATCATTGCACAACAACAACAAGCATTGACGTAGCCTCTTCCCTTTGGACTTTGGCAAGGAAAGCCTACGCTTTGATAACGCCTGGGAAAACAAGGATTTCACATTGTGGAGGACAAAACACATCTATCACAATAAATCCCAAGAGAATGAAACCAGTTAAAAATGTCTTAATTGTCTAAAGACCTATTAAGCGGTGATTTTTATGTCGACCTGTATTTTATAATTTGATCAGTGTGAGGATTCGATTAACTTCAAGCACTCTACAATTCTAGGTCGGTATCAACGGCTTACAATTCTAACTAGTTCAGAGTTGTAAGGATGATCTAAGATCTGTTTTGATTTTCCACACTCCTTCTTTTACCTCATTTTTAACGAGTAAAATAGAAATAATTGTATTAATTAACCTTAACGAGGGGAATTTTAAGGGAATGCCTATTTTCCTTTTCTCTCTTCTTACAACTATTGTTTGTTAAACAAATAAAACCAAGATGGAAGGAAACAGATAATGATTTTGATCAACTAATTGCTGCAGCCTAAATTAAGTTCAAACTAGATCGTATTGAGAAGGTAAGGAGTTAGGGAAATGGAAAAATAATATGAAAAAAGAATAAGACAAATCAAAGACATGACCTTGTCCCATGTTTCTAGATTGAGGATGTTCTTACATAACTAAGGCGTCGAACTGAAACCACTCTTACCAACTCTTGGATTTTATTTTGTTAGTTCTTAACAAAATTCTCAACTTCTGAATTATATCTTAAAAAAATAAAAATTATTATTATTATTACTTTCCGATGCGCTTTAGGTCTTGTTGTGGAAGGTTTAGGTCTTCCAAATTATTACTTTCCGATGCGCAAAAGCCTATAGAAGGTTTAGGTCTTCCAAATTATTACTTTCAGAGTAGTAGGCTTGTACAAATGTATTAAAGAATAATTTGTTTGTTAAATAAATAAAATAAACGCTGTTAAATATCACACAAAAAGAGATACTTATCAGTTTATTATATATATAAAAAAATCTTCTTACGTCAAATTTAAGTAGTTATTGACAAGTCCATTGGGCTATTTACATTTTATTTATTTCGTTTTCGAAGACAGATATATTTTTACTGTCGTCTATTCTACTCTAACATAATTTCTTTGTTATGTACCTCTTACATTTACTTCAATCTCTTACAATCTTTTACAGGGGTTCTCTCAAATTGTTCTCTTCGTTTACTGACCTCTGTCAATATTTACCAACTCCTAACTCGGAACTAACAGCTCTTTTCTTTTGATTGTCTTTCTTATCTATATATTTTCCTTCTGTTTCCCCGTGTGGTTTTTTATTAATGCCTCGGGCTTTTATATCTTTAATACGTTTTTCTCTTTACTTTTTTTCACACAAGTATATTTTTTAGATCCTTGTAAGTTTTCTTCATTTTTTTTTTTTTTTTTTTTACAAATTATAACTAACAGTTGCGGTTCATTTATATGTCATTATGTTATGTAAGCTCAACCCATTAACAAGTGTGATAAATGTACAAAAATTAAAAACACATGTTTAATTTGAAGCTTCCCTTCATTTATAAATTAGTTAAACCAGTTTTTTTTTAAATTTTAAATTTATTTATTTTTAAAAAATGTATTTCTAATATTTTCCCCTTTGTTGTCTACTTTATAATACTTCCTTTATTCCCAGACAATTTTTTACGTATTACATTCGTACAAAAACAAAAAATTATATAACTTACATATTACAGTAAAGGAAATCACACCTCAATTTAACACTAAATCATTTATAAACTATTTTAAATGTATAAAAGATTACGCGATACACCCTGTAAAAGATCAAGGATTTTTCAAGACGAATAAATAATAATACTTAAATTGGTTTCAATAAATTATATATGTATATGAAAAATTTCTATAATATTTAACTACTTTGAAGATTTTTTTTTTTTAAATTCGTTTTTTGTAACTAGATTTTTATTTGTAATAAATCTATCAGGTATTTTATCTCATCGAAAAATGTGGAATATTTTTTTTTCTTTTACACATGAAGTCAACAAGGAAAGAGGACATTACTTACAAAAAGACAATGCTGCTCAATAATTTGAAAATAATTTTTTATTAAATCAACATCGAGGAAACGTTATTATTTTATTATCAACTTTATCCGTGTGACAGTACTTGTTTTGTAATATTTCCTGCAAGTATACATACTTAAGTATAATTGCTTACAACTGTCAATAGCTTATATCATTTCGAATTATATTTACTTTATTATTATATACCAATATATTTTGAATTTCCTGAAATGGTATATGCGCATTCTTACTTTTTCAAACGCGTAATAATATTATGATCGTGCAAAACAGAATTATGAGAATTCCCTAGTTCTCTTACTTTTATTGTACGAATGGCATAATTTTCCAAAAAAAAATTATGCATTTTTAGTGGTAATTTAATAAGCAATTAAATTACTATTTGTTTTCAGTTTAAATCATCAATCATCACGGAATTTGAATAACAAAAAAATGTTCTAAATCATAGGAAATTTAATATTTTAACTGTATATGATTAGAAAGATAAATAAAATGAATGCAAGGGGAAAAATGCGTTCACTATTTTTTGCTATAAAATCAGTTTTATTTATAAATCCTAAAAAAATAATTGTCTTCAGAACGGATGAGAAGACGTGCTGTGGAGATTTGTTCAATTTATGACGTAATTTAACCTAAAACAAATTTTTCCACTGAGCATTATACCTTATATGTATATGTCTAAAATACATATATTTGTATCTGTATTACATTTAAAAGTGTGTTTATAAAGTGACACATGAAATGATTTTATGGTTACAATTTTTTTTTATTTTTAATAGCTTTTTTTTATCATGCCAAGTTATCTTTATATAACATAATCCTATTAGTTTTATTATTGCACTTGCTAATTAAATTAAATGTATCTTTTATTACCTTTATTTGCATTCCCACTTTTATTGACTCGTACTTTTAAAAACAAGTTACTTTTGTATATTTAAAATTTAATATTTATATCTTGCACATCTTGAAGTAAGTGCGGAAGTAGTTAGCAGTTGTAATTTTTTACTTTTTAATAAACATAGTATATTACGTAATCTATATACGAAGTAAATTACATAATTCATAGATATTACGGAGTAATACTAATTTTATGAATAATAAAAATTTTTTTAAGACGGAACAAAAATATTATACATATTGTGGTGGTTTTTAGGTCATTAAATCAGATTTATGTATCAAATTTGGTATTTCTATCAATAAATCACATCCTGAGACGAAATAGATTTTGGCAAATGGAATTTTGTAATTGAAAATTGTGGACCATGTCTCTCCCAAATACCATGGAAAGAAATTTATTCCTTAAAATTCGAATTACATTTAATTATACAATTATAAATTTGCTTCTTTCAAAATTCCAATTGAACTAGATAAGTATAATTTTATCAGGAAAATTTAGTTCCTGTTGTTTGATTTTCAGTTGGTTTGAATCATTACTATGATACATTTTGTGAAAATGCTCAATATTAAATCAATTTAACAAAAACCCATAACAAATAACAAATTGAAAACACTGAAAGTAGTCAATAGCTATGTATATGAGAAAGTTTTGCACGAGTAGTATCGAGCAGACATTTATAAGTTAAAAACTTATGTTTTATAAAAGTGCTTTAAAAGGTTTAAATTGTTATAGCCTATTGCAGTGCTTCTTGTAATATCTATTGCTTCCGAGCTCAACCTAGATAACGAAAGCTAAAAGGTCGTTCTGAAGAACGAAAATATTTTGTCTTCGATTTCGAAAATTCCAAGACAGAATTCGTTTCAGACATCAGGTAACATTTTTGGTTCCGTGTCTGTCTACCGGTCTGTCACTCAATTTGTGTGAACCAACATTCTTAAAAACTACAAGTCCGATTTTAATGAAATTTGTATGGTAGGCCATAATTAGCCCATTATAGGTCGCACATAAGTTTTAACCGTCTGCGCTCATTTGTGTTTCTTCCGCAAGCACACAAACAGTCATTTAGTAGTAACACCCTAGGTTCAAAAGTACTTATCTGATTTGTATGAAACTTTTATAGTTTATCGAAAGAAACCCGCAGATAGCCTTATAGATTAATTTGAACCGTCTGCGCTCTTTAACTTTTGCTAAATTGATACTTTAATTCATGTAAAAAAATCCAAATAATATTGCAGATTAAAAAAACAGGTGAAACAATTAAACAAATTTAAAAATAATAGCTTTTAAAAGCATAAAATCGATATTGTACGTAATGGAATGCGAGGAAGCTATGTGCCGCACCAATTGGCAGTTTTTTTTTTAAACATTTTTCATTCATCACCCCTATTTTTCATTGCGAAATTTGTCACGACCCTAAGTAATAAATATTAAATTTTTATGACATTTGGATCATTTTTTAAAAGTAGCCCGCAGGGAGCCCCATATTAATTTCAACTATCTGCTGCGCTCTTAAATTTATACTTTTAATTATTTTTTAAAAAAATTACAGATTTGAATTAAAGGGAAAAAATTAAATTAGTTAGAGTTAGACGATGTTGGTTAGCAAAAATCATGAACTTATTTATGTAAGTACTGTATGCAGTATAGGACGAAAGGAAGCTTTCTGCCACAAAAATTGGTATTACAGTACCTAAATCTATAAAGTACTCAGATTTTAGAGAAATTTGGTCTGTTCGTCTATCACAGCCTACAGAATGTTTAATATTATTATTTTTAACCGTCTTCGCAAATTTATGTTTATACATGTACTGGAAATCGAAATTGATCCAACTCCTATGTGATGATTAGTAAAATAATTGACGAGAAAGCTATGAGAAAGCTAACACAAATCAGCAGACTATTTTTTTTTTAATTTATTTATTTACTTGTGCTATTTAATAATAATTGTAAACAATATTATTATTAGAAACTATCCAGGTTAGTAAAGGGATAAGATGTCATTTGATAATATTCATTTCCGGAATTGTATCCGATTGTCGAGAGAGAAATGCAAATAGGGTAGAAATATGAGAAGTGATCTTTTAAGATATATCAATATCAGAATGTGATCGCAGTAGGTAGTGTTGAACTTTCAAGGATACAGATTTCAAAAGATGTAAAAACAGTTAACTAGGTTTATGTGACGAATGAAATTCAATTCCTTTGCAATTAGAGCTATTTTCTCAAGAACTAGATTTTTCCCGGGAAAACAACATTATGGTTGGAGTCGAATTTAAGCGAACTACAAAATATATTTAATAACGCAGTCCCTTATTGAATTTTTAAGTTAAAAACTTCGGAGTCGTTTAAGAGAAAATATTTTTTTCAGGCATTTTCCGTCTTTGGGGGGTAGGGTCTTAATTCTCAACATAGGCTCTCAAATTCTGTACATGTAAGCCAAATTTAAACAAAATCGGTAATATTCGAGGCTCTACGGACGACAGAATAAATAAAAACGAACAGACTTTTTTAAAATCCATTTTTTTATAATACAAAAAACCCAGTCTTTTAAAATATCTTTGCCACTACAGTTATTCTCTATACGTAAATGCAATGTATACAAGAAGGCCAACAGTTTTCAAACACTTTGCATGGTCTCCATAAACATGTTTAATACCGTAATCGTCAGAAAGTTACATAAATAATTGAATAATTAATTATCATTAATTAATAAAGTATCTTTTTACTATGTTCTTTTTAAGTATGGCAATTTTAAACAATAACAATCTTACCCAAGCTAACGATGACATTGCGATAATTCTAAATAATGCAATTTATGGGACCAAATTTAAATTGTGTCTGTCTGTCGGCGAATCCTGAAACGTCCGACGATAACTTGAGTAAATGTCAACCGATTTTGATAAAAATTTGGTAGCCGTGTTCATTATACCAATGCACAGGACGAATTCGTTGGACCACGTTATCCGTCCAAGCGTTCACGCGCAACGCTCGCGTAAACGTGAACTTCACATTTAAAATTGGAATTTATGGTCAGGAAACAAATCAAACTTCATCTATTCAATGAGACAAACATTTTTTTAAAATAATTTTTTTTAGTAAAACCAACAGCGACACAACAGCTATGAAGTGTTATTGATCGCTAAAACTATTAATAGTTTTTACACAATAAACAATATAACAATAAAGTACATGATAGGGTACGAGGAAGCTATGTGCCACACTAATTGGCAGTCTATTATTATTTTTTTTTAGAGAATTCATATTTATTATTATCGATATTTATCACCGATCTGAAGTCATTTTATCGACTGACTAGAGTGGTCGAAACCGAAATGTATTGAAAATTTGATATCTTAGATTTTTGAAATTTACATATCAATTTTGCTTGTTGATTTTTTTTATTATTAGTAATTTTGCTTGTGATAAAATTTCAATAGTAGTTAGGATCGAGAATTATTCAATCATAAAAAAAATACATAAAAAAAAAAAAAAAAAAANAAAAAAAAAAAAAAAAAAAAAAAAAAAAAAAAAAAAAAAAAAAAAAAAAAAAATGGAGGTTAATTATTACTATATAATACTATATGATACACCCTAGTATTCTTCTATAAGTAGACATTTTTTTATTTATGGAAGATGAGGTTTAGAAGTAAAAACAGGACTCTAGTTCATATTTGAAATATTGATGTTGAAATTATTTGTGAATTCTTTATTTATGCATTATCCTAACAACTATACCGGACTACGATGCAAGTTATAAATCAAATTCGTCGAGGAATATTAAAATTATAATGTATTCAGCTATTATGTCTAATAAACATATTAATCGTATGTTAATCATGTAAATGGCCTACTTTATGGTAATATTAATTTGTCGTATTTATTTACTAAATTTATTTCTTCCTTACACATTTTTTTCTAGTAAAGACTTATTAGAAATAAGTCAATATAAAGAAACCAGATAAACTAATCTATTATTATTTTTTTTTTTAGAGAATTCATATTTATTATTATCGATATTTATCACCGATCTGAAGTCATTTTATCGACTGACTAGAGTGGTCGAAACCGAAATGTATTGAAAATTTGATATCTTAGATTTTTTAAATTTACATATCAATTTTGCTTGTTGATTTTTTTTATTATTAGTAATTTTGCTTGTGATAAAATTTCAATAGTAGTTAGGATCGAGAATTATTCAATCATAAAAAAAATACATAAAAAAAAAAAAAAAAAAAAAAAAAAAAAAAAAAAAAAAAAAAAAAAAAAAAAAAAAAAAAAA
>KZ651193.1:954747-974397 GCA_001010745.2 Gerris buenoi
AATGATTTAAATTAAAGACTTGACAATAATAACATGAAAGACTACATTACAAAATAAATACATATTATCATAATGTGTGGTAATGTTTGTATTTGTTTACAGTCAACACACACATATATATAATCAAGAAGAATAAGCTTAAATGTCATTTATACTTACCAAGATGTAAAAAATCATGAATCCTTGATAAAGACCGTTGACTTATTTCGTCTACGGTTAGAGGTAAAATAATAAAAACAAATAAAATAATAATAAAAAAAAAAATTATAAAAAAAATGAAATTCTGGACCAAAAATTCTAGTGGTTAGTAAGAACAAAATGTTATCATATCATAACTAAGTGTTTATACATGCTGTATTGAGGTGACTTTGAGTTATAAGATGTATTTATTTATTCATTTTTATTTTGAGATTTACAATATGAGATAATGAGACCGGTATTTGAAATGTAAGTTAGCAGACAAGCGGGCACCGAGGGAATCAAGGCTACCACCTCTTACCCCTTATCCTTCGAATATTCAAATTTTAACAGACATTTGCATTTTATAATTTATTTCGTTTTTTTTTTGTTTTTTATATATGTGTAATGTCATTCTCTTTCTCTCTCTCTCTCTCGATGGGTATGTATATATATATATACATAAAATATACATATAATAATTTTTAATTATTAATATTTAGTATTACATTTTATTAAAAGAAAGTAGAAATTTATAATATGTAATTTTTAGTTTATATATATTTGCATTTAATAATAATTGTAAACAATATTATTATTAGAAACTATCCAGGTTAGTAAAGGGATAAGATGTCATTTGATAATATTCATTTCCGGAATTGTATCCGATTGTCGAGAGAGAAATGCAAATAGGGTAGAAATATGAGAAGTGATCTTTTAAGATATATCAATATCAGAATGTGATCGCAGTAGGTAGTGTTGAACTTTCAAGGATACAGATTTCAAAAGATGTAAAAACAGTTAACTAGGTTTATGTGACGAATGAAATTCAATTCCTTTGCAATTAGAGCTATTTTCTCAAGAACTAGATTTTTCCCGGGAAAACAACATTATGGTTGGAGTCGANAAAAAAAAAATCCAGTCATATTAAAAATATATGCCATAGAACTTAAGATAGCTCAAAGTAATTGCTCTCTATTGGAATTCAAACTATAAATGATATTTAACTATTTTTTTACTCACTTTGACTTTATACCATGTGCATGTGCAAGCTTATGAAAAGCAGAAGTTTTTCCTGAAATCGCCACACTTCTACCAACCCTCAATTAATAGTAGAAAGCTCAGTAATTTTTGTGGTCGAATTTTTAAAAATTAAAATTTTCAAATATAACAGGACTTAAAAGATGCTTAACAGCTGATAATTTGGAAATAAATAAGTTTTTTTTTAATTTTCTTCAAACTTGTTCCGTAGCCCAATTTCTTTATCTCATTTAGTTTTTAAGATATTAGGCATTGTTTGGATATATTCGTGAAACACTTTAAAAAAGAAATAAATCGATATCTCGAAAACTATTGAGAAATGGGCATATGCTTACTCGACAGTTTTTGTTGCATTTGACCCATAGAATCTGCCAGTTCCGTTATGAAATTTTATCGTGATTCACCCTGTATAGAAGTGTAAATATTATTATTTAATAGTTTATTACACTTTGGGATTTTTTCGCAAAAACCAAGTGTCCGACGTTATTTATAATGTAAAAAGAAACAATAAAAAAGATTAACCATATAAAATCAAGAGTCGGATGCAACGATACTTAAAAAATATTTTAACTTAAAACTTTATCATTGTTAAGGCCCCCATTTGGCCCCACTGGGTATGGGGCTGTTTGATGTTTGCGCAAACATGATGTTTGACGTGTATGGCCTAGATTTGCTCGACATCATGTTTGCGCTAACATTGTTCGTGTATGGGGGCCTTAATACTCAATGATCTACTAAGTGAATAGAAATAGTGTCATTTTTTGAGTTAATAATAATTTTGCTTTATGTTTTGTTTACTTCTATATATTTACATAATTTAAATATTATCTGATGTCGCTTACAATAGGCAGTTATTTAGTCTTCGTGCTTTGGTTTCTATTTTCTTTGGTTTTGCCCTTAAGTTTGTAATTGTTCATAGAAGCGTGAATATCATGTTTCATCATTTTATTTTTTATTTTTATATATTCTTCTATATTTATTGCGGTTTACTTTTATTCTTTTCGTTCTTATATCCCTGTGGTTCGGAAAGAAATCACGATTTGCCATTACAATATAACTTTTATAAGTTTCAACTGTACTCATGTGAATGCCTTCTTTAACTTTTTATCATTATTATAATTTCATTATGCAATCCCTTTTTCATTTTTTTTTTTTTTTTTTTTAATATAAATTCATCTTACCTTACTACTTTTTATTTTTATTTTCAATGAGTCTCGATTTGTTATCTAATGGAAACAATCTCTGTGTAATTACTTCCAGCGCATCTTAACCGTACATAAACAGCAACGATGAATTATCCCCGAGAATTGTTTTCTTATTGTTTTAATTTTTCGTTTTGATTCTAACCATAATAAATTAGATAGGGAGAGGGTTGATGTCAGAATAAGACACGACACTATCATTAATATTTTCTCATAGGTATACGTAGTATATATACAGGAAAAGTATTGTGATAGCACGAAAATGTTATTTTAAAATGTTATTGGATTTATAGTTTAAAGGTTTATGTAGTGAAGATGCGTGGAGTGTGGAGCCTAAACTTCTTGCCCATTTCAATAAAATTTTTCAATGAACCGATTTCTTTTTTTTTTTTTTTTTAAATATCATTTGTAACTTTCTCCTATTAAGAGGAAGTATTTTCATGGTACGAAAATTCGATTAGATGAATTTACACGATTTGAAGTCCCATAATTCGGAACAAAATGATTTAAAAAAAAAATGTCTGTATGTCGTCCGTGCAGACGCGCGGAGCCTAATCGACTGATCCTATTGACGAAATTTGGTCTAAAAGGTCGTTCTGAAGAACGAAAATATTTTGTCTTCGATTTCGAAAATTCNGATTTGGGAGCCCCAAATAATCTGAAACAACGTTACAAAAGTATTTCTTGAAAACAGTTTTGATGTTTTTGCTTCAAAATGTTTAATAATGCAGTCTATTTAAATTCGAAAAAAGTATCGCAAAAGTATAAAAATGGTAGATTTAAATGCACTTGTATAGCAAGAAAAAGTCCCAAACAAAACCAAAAAATAAACCATTCAAAGACAAAAAATTAGTCCTCAAAAACTGTTTTGAAAAAAAAAAGGATTAAAAGACTATGAAAACTACTAAAAAAGCTCTAAAAAAAAATTGGAAAAATCTAGCTGTATTTTAAAAGGTTTAAATTGATACAAAGACAAATTGGAAATTATAGTTCTCTTTTAGTTTTTATGTGTTCTTGAGAAAATGAACATAATTATTAAATAAAATTTGTTGTGATTGATTAATATTTACCTCAATACTCAATTAATTTGTACAGTGTCCAGTATAAGATTATTTTTATTTTGCAAGTGCTCTAAAATCTACTATTTTATACGTTTTCCCTCAAAATATCATAGGCAGAAATAAATGTTTAAAATATTTTTATTTTCCATTTCTATTTCTATTTTAGTTGTCCCCTTTAATTATTTATATAAGAATACTAATTTGCGTCAATAGGGGTGTAAACCACCCCTTTGACACAAATTAGTATTCTTATATACTTTTATTTTGATATTTTTGCCATAAATGCCAAATCTGCTGCCAAAAATAATACACCTTCCAATTTGAAATTTTTAAGAGATGACCTAGGGGCAAAAAATGGAAGTTACCACTAGTACGAAGGTGGATGAATTCAAACTGTTTCATTAATTTATCTCAAACATTTCAGACTTTTAACGATACTTTTTTTTTTTTTTTTACTTTGCCCAAAATGTTCCATTGATAAAAATGTTCCAAATGAACTTTTATTACTTTTCACCATAGAATTCAATTGTGCTATAAAAAATATACACCTTTAAGGTGCGTTTACACCGGACATTTATCGCACGATATTTATGTCAGACAGAAATCTCAGTAGTGTAAATACCCAAAAATTAATGTCTGAGAGTTATGTTTATACTCTCAGCTATAAGTGTCGACACTTCTATAACAACAGATGTAAACACCGATTATTTGAAAAATTCAAACTTCTGAGAGATATCGCGGAAGTTGACTTCCCGTCTAGTTTTTTCATTTACATTTGGATGAATGAATATTGACGATTTCTGTCTGACATAAATATCATGCAATAACTGTCAGATGTAAACGGGTCGTACATTTATTGCAAATTTAAGTATTAAGAGAAGTGTCAGACATATATCTCCGACATAACTCTCAAGCAATTTCTCTCAGATGTAAACACTCAAAGCAATTTCTGTCTGACACTTGACATTTATCGCCGGAGAGAAGTGTCAGGTATAAACGCACCTTAATGTGATATTTTGAAGTTGTATGGCCTGGAGACAAAAAGGGTGGTTGCCCCTAGTACTCGATAGCATTAAAAAAAAAACTTTCCCCAAGTTTCATTAATTTATCTCAAACCGTTCAAAATTAAGAGGGGGGGAGGGAGACTTTTGGACCACCCTGATTGTAAATTAAATATTAAATATTATATGCATCGTACATCGGCAATTGTCTTTTTATTATAGCACAATTAAACAATGCAATTATTAAATTTAAAAAATAACATTATAATAGTAACATAAGAGTACTAACTATTTATATTAATTGATACAAAATGTTAATATTATCTTTCAGTAATAAAACCCCCTATTAATAACAACAGATAATAAAAAATTGACGTACAAAAAAGTCTGAATATATTTAAAATATTTCTCAAGTACTACATCACATAAATTAAGCACTTTTTTAATATAGAAATAATCACGCATTCATAACTTTTATAAATTAATGTTATAAAATCAAATTAGAAACAATTAAAAATGCATATAATTGTTTATTAATTGTAATATTATTTTTATTACATATGTTAACACGAAAGTAATAAATAATGACTTGTTTATTTCACAATAAAAACATTTCATACACTGAATTTATTTATTTATTTGTTTAAATTTCATTTACATAAATATTCTTAACATTTGGTTAACCGCAAAATCAAAGCTTGAGTGAGGCCTTAAATTATTAATATGCTGTCAAGGAAATAGGTAAAAAACAATAAAATATGCATACAATAGTCTTTAGGAAAAGGAAACCATCATTTATAGTGTAGCTTCTGTCTGCACAGCATATGTTCAGAATTCAATTAACAATAAAAATTATTATTATTATTATTTTATTAATGTAGCTTGCAAACAATGTTAAAAAGATTTGTTAAAGATTTTATGGAAATAAGGTGATTAGGTTCCTAAAATGACCGCTAATATTTTCATCCTAAAAATATGACCACCGTATGCAACTTAATAAAAAATATGATAGGATAGGGGTTGATTAAGATGATAGCAAATAACAAAGTGATAAGAATGGAAATAAAAAAAATCATTTATTTTGAACTTAGTTTACATAGAAATTATCTACATAATATTATGTTCGGTTTTCATTTGAATAAATTGGAATTTTCCATTCTTTTTTCATTCAGTATTATATAATATTGATGAGAGCTTTATTCTCCACGTCATTCAAAGATAATTTTAATCCTCAAAACCGATTTCCAATCGGCAAAATGTTCATCTTCTAAACAAAAAGAGAAAATAGTGTACAGATTAAAATAAAGGTTACTTGATTACTAGGAGAGGGAAATTGTCTGTACTTAATATATGAACACCACGTTGTTTCAGTCCTTTGTACTACGTATAAGGGAACGTAAAAAGGGATTTCCCAATTAATTTAGAGTTTTCTACATTTCCGTAATGAGAATTATTTATTTTTATTTTATTTGTTTGTTTATTTACTCTACTTTGTTTTCACGCTGTGTTAATTGATAAACTGTATCGCAGTGAGCTAATTTATCTTTTATTTAAAAAAACGAAACAGATGTGAAAAGTGTTAAGTAGGATATTGAAGTCGCATTACTTGTATATCAGTTAGTTGAGTTGCACTACCTGATGTGTTTAATGTCAAGGGTATTAAAGTATAATTTACCGGTATAGAGAGAGGACACTGTTAGCATATACTATTGGTACGGTCATTACCTGCTCATTATTACATAATAACAAGACAACAATACTGATTAGTTCAATACTTCATCCTTATTTCGTGTATATTGGTGATAATATTCAACTACCGGCATAATTACACTCAATCTTATCTCACTCTGAATACTAATCAATTTAATTCGCTAAATCAAGTAAGGTAGCGGTTAATCGATTTTGATTTCCCGCTAAGCTCTTTATTCACAATGTATTTATTATTCTAGAATACGTTTAATATATTGCAAATAATAATAGTGTTTATTTAGTACATTATATTTAAGTAACTGGATCATAAAGCTGGTGGATTTATTCTTTTATAACGTTTAAAACAATAAAAGACAAGTTATGGTCTGAGTATATGCTAATTATGGTTCAGATTAAGATGCCCAAAACAGGCGCGAGAATTGATTAGTGAAAACGGGATGACAGCAACTGGTGCGCAATCAGTCGCTGTTAGAAGCAAACAACTGGTGCGCAATCAGTCGCTGTTAGAAGCAACCAACTGGTGCACAATAAGTTGCTGTTGCTAGGAGACAACTGGTGCACAATAAGTTGCTGTTGCTAGGAGACAACTGGTGCACAATAAGTTGCTGTTGCTAGGAGACAACTGGTGCACAATAAGTTGCTGTTGCTAGGAGACAACTGGTGCACAATAAGTTGCTGTTGCTAGGAGACAACTGGTGCACAATAAGTTGCTGTTGCTAGGAGACAACTGGTGCGCAATCATTCGCCGTTGGAAGCAGACTGATCTGTCATGGGTTGATCTCTAATTGGTCGGGCACGTAGGTTTTGGAATCAGATACTTTACCGGAATGTTTAGGAAATTCTTGTTTTTAATTCAGAATACGCACGGACTGTATTTCGGTTTTAGCCTTTTTATTGGTGCATTACAGTTGCTTACTGTTTATTTTTATTCTTAATTCGTGGTTAAAGAAAATGTGTTCTCTAATGGGTTTAATCCTCCAATATGGGACAAAACAACTAAACAATCTTCTAGGACTATTTTAAACTTGTGTTGACAATATATTGCAGAGGAAATTTGTGTTGAAGTCAAGGGAGACCATAACAAGTGATGATATGCTCAATGCTTACTTCTACAATCGTTGATTTCATATGCAAAGATCTTGTATAAATTTAAAACGTACAGCTTTCTATGGCAATAAACGCACATTCTTCTTTTAAAAACAATTCTGTCTACAAGAATGAACTGAGTTCATTCTTGTGGATTCTTATTTATTTGCCTGGCCTGTATTGCCTTCTTTCATCAAGCCGCTACATAAAACTTACCTATTCTTGGAATATTAATCTAAAGCGAAATAAGCAACTCTGCCCGTAACCCTCGAGGTAGAACCCGAAATTATTCAAACTTGCAACAAATATTTTTATCTATAATATAAGTGGCAATGTCCTGATTGACTGACTGACTGACTGACATAGAATCAACGCACAGCAAAATCTGCTTAACCGAGAGACTTGAAATTTTCAGGATATACTCTGTTCATATCATAGGCGTCCACTAAGAAAGGATTTTGCGAAATTTTAATTTTTGTACCCAGGGGTACGGGGTACAAATTTCAAAGTAATGAATACTCTTCATGATGCATATCGTTGAAAAGCTCTTTAAAAGTACAGTAATTGTTGTTATGTACAGTTTTGTCATATTTTCATTTAGGAGGGGGTAAAATGGAAAAATATGTATAGCTACATCTTATATAAATGAAGAGTGTCTATTAGTGAATTTTATACAAATCTACAGTTTATCCCAATAAGATATATGGAGGGATAGAATCTAGATATTCTCGCTTTTTACAATAATTTAATTGTTTCTTGATGGTAGTTTATAAATCCATTAAATTAAAAATAAAACGCCCCGTAGCGAAGCACGGGTATTCAGCTAGTTTAATATAAAGGGACAAATACAAATAAATAAATAAATTCGGTAATCAAAAAACGTAGCCCTGGGTAATCGCAATACTTTCTTTATACATGAAAGAGTAAAAAATGGGTGAGTAATGGTATATAATATTGTTTTTAAACTTAAGAAAAGAGTCATATCAATGCGATATTGGAGTCGGGTATTCAATTACCAACGCAATGACATTATAAAGTACCCAATAACTCATTCTATTTATCACGCATAATTAAAACTAGTTTGTCTTATTAAATGTAGATAAGTCAATAGAGTTTTTAAAAGTCCTTGGTTTTGTATAATAACAGTAGAATAATTATGACATATTTAGAAAGGCGCTACTAAGAGACAAGAAATTAGGATAAGAAATATTAATAATAGTCGTATTTATAAAGTAAGTACTATGTTAGTTCAACTGACATTTTGTTGTGCTTATAGTAAATAATGAATTTAAAAAAAAGTATTGATATAGTGGCTATAATGGCAGGAATAGAATTACAAATCATAATTATTGATAAAGAAAAAGGGAGGGAAAATGGTAGAGGTATTTATCTAGTGACTGAAGATGAAGAATCAGTTGTAGTCAACCCTGCCGTTTTTCTCAATTTCATGATTTGAATCAAGGCATAAAGCATAAATTAATATTAATTTAAAATTTTAATTAAATACTCTTTGTAGTGGATGACACGAGGTTGGCGTGTCGATCTATCAGCCGTATAAACCGTATAATTGGCATTTGCAACCGGATAGACACCATTTTACTTACGTAGCTAGCCATTTATGTCACGATGCGATGCTGGGTGAGCAGCAAGCGTGAATCCGGATCTCCTGCGTCCAATGCATGCTTTATGGCAATGAACTACAAGCGACCCCAAAAGTATGAAATATTTTAGGTAGCCAGTTTAGTTCTCCGACGTCCAATGCATGTTTTTTTCCGGGGGGCTTTTATACCCGAAGACGCAGGCCAATTAGGTGGGCCCATAGAACAAACCTGGGTTTGGGACCGAAATCTTCGCACACTCGTGTGAAGATATGGTCATTAACCATGACTCCCTTCTAGTTGTATTACAATCAAGAGTGTCATCATCATGGTTTCCAGGCCCATCCATCTTCTGACTCTGCTCGAGGCTGCTTAATTTGCCTTATCACAAGGCGAACGCTCTAGCCTCCGTTCCACCCAGGCCCAATGTATGCTTAATGTCAATGAACTACAAGTGACCCCAATAGTATGAAATAGTTTAGGTAGCCAGTTTTTGTTCTTCTACGTCCAATGAATGTGTATCGGCAAGAACAACGTTTTACTTTCTTTACGGGGATTATATTTTCTACAACAAAGAAGAAGTGTTTAATTGCAGATTTACCTATATCCTTTTCTACTTCTACGGATGGAATGTTAGCCGAAATCAAGAAGGTATAAGGTGCAAATTTTGATTCTAATTTAGAACTTACCACACGAAGTAGTGAAGCTTTGTCTGCTAGCTCCAGAGCTTCGTAAATCTCCTCTACTTGGGTAGCTTCATGTAATCTGTCCTGAAGATCGGAATTTCTATTTGCTCTTTCTCCGTTCGATGACATCTTACTCTTGGCTGCTTCTAGTTCCTGTTGTAGCTGGGTAATCATGGCTCCACACTCCTGTTTTTCACTCTCCAACCTCTTTTCTGGTGCAAGAGCTAATTTGGCCGTAATACGTATCGATGCTGCGGATTTTCTAGACGCGGTTATTGAAGCGACTGATTCTGGCCTGGATATCGGTTGTGCTTTGTAGAAGACTTCTTTTATATTATTGATTAACACTTCAAGATCCTGTAGGTCTTGAACACACTTAGAAAGATGGTGCCTCTGGAGCAACGAATTCTGGAAGTCTATCAACCAGCTCTTGTAGGTCTCTCTTTAGCCGTACAAGAGCACTGAGTGCAGCTGATAAAATACACATGTGCTCAGGACGGCATTCTGTATCTTTAATTAAGTGTGACACTTCTTTTTGCTTTCTCCATAGCAGATACCGATTTAATTGATTTTGCAAACACGGTAAAGCTGTCCAAGTCTTCTTCATCCTTCTTCTTACAAACATTTTTTCCCCGCGGCATTCCTGGTTTTTAAGTTTTAATTTATAATTAAGTGTTTCAAAAGTTAAGGTTTAAAAATACAATTTTTTACTGTAACGGCAAGAACAACGTATTTACAGCATACTTTTTTTTACGGGAATTATATTTTCTACAACAAATAAGAATTGTATAATACAGTTAATTTGGAATTTAGAATTTTCACAAGCCAAAGGAGTATCAAAAGGTGTTATTTTGATACTCATATTATAGACATTTATTTACACACACACAATTGACACACTCTTGATTGCAGAAATTAAAAGAACTTAAAATTTTGTGGGTTAAAAAGAAAGTCAACCGTCTTACTGAATCATATAATCGTCTATTTATATTACAATTAAAAGAATTCAAGTCGAAATGCTAATTAGAACATTGGAAAAATAAAACTGGACAAGTTGAAATTGAACTTGCAAATAATTTCAAGGTGTTAAAACAAGTGATAACTAATAAACTAATTACTTCTCGCTTAGGACAAAGTTGTCGATAACGGATACTAATAATGATAATGACTTCGACTATATAAGTTAAACACGCTATTAACAGTTAACACTACTAACTGTAGAGTAAATAGATAATAATTGCTTTTGTGGTCACACCGACCTCTGTTGACTCTTTACTGTTTGCTTTTCTTTTAAATTATCCTCAAACAAATCGACCTTATGTTAATTTATACCAAACAATGGATACACTATTTCTGCGTTTTTACTTTCTCACATATATTTATTATATATAGAGTATTGCAATTATATGTTATGCGAAGGATACAATACATTTTATTCCAATTAGTAAACATGTTTTCTATATTTATTTCTAATTAACAAAAAATGTATTTGCGTGGACATTCCATTTTGAGAATTTTTTCTAAAAATTTGCGAAATTGTTGGGCAACTTTCACCTTTCATTTTCTTCATTGGATATAAATATATATATGTATATTTCCTATATTTTTTTTTAGATGGTGTTCTCTTTATAAACAAGTTCTTTTAGTCATATAGTGGGGGATTTTATCGAAGGTACACACATATTCGACAGTATATATCTATAATGTCATTACGGCATAATAGTCGGCAAACATTTCTATGGTCTTTGAAAGCCAAAATACGATTGTGAAGGTAATAATAGAGATTTGACAAGCTTCTCTGACATGCCAACGTTGCATGCAGTGTTGTTAGTATAATAATGCTATTCAAATGGTTCTGTATGTGACAGAAAACTAAATTAGGTAGCGAGCGAATCACATGATATAAAAAGGGTATTATGATTTCAATAGAATCATAAAAGAAACTGTTTATTTGAGAGATTTAGACGTGGTCCTAATCTCAACGAATCGCATTAACCCTTTTGACTACGAGCGATATCAAATGGCGACGCAACATATTTCTTTGCCACACGCGCGGCGCGGGCCACCGATGCAGTGGATTGCTTTTATTGGAAATTTTAGTGGATTTGTTTTACATATTGTTATCTCAGATCCATCTACAGATGTTTATTAATTTTTTTAATTTTTAATTTTAGCGAATTTCCATTGAAAAAAATTCGCTAATGGAGCCACCCTCATGGCGGGAGTTGGACCCGGGAATGTGGCCAAAATACGTTTCAAAGGCCCCTGATCACGAAAAAATAGGTCTTATAAAACTTTATATATATATATGTATTTCTAGCGGATTTCTCGTAAGCACGATAGCGCTCGAACGAATTGACGTATCAAAATGAAAATTGCACCGAAAAATCAAGCTCGTTGAGACGAGGATCCCCTCTGAAAATGGTATGTTTATGACGTCATTAACCCCTCCTAATGAGTCAGCTAATATTTAAAAAAATGCAACAAATCAAATGTGNTTGATTAGGAGATATAAGTAAAAACAATTAGCACGAACACCCCTTTTGGTGGTACATTTTTACCTCTTCCCCCTTCAATTACCCTTACCCCGCAGTTCCGGCGAGGAGAAAAACCTAGGTTAGTCATATTGGGTTACAAATGAGGCCATTAGAACGGAAAAAGCCTTTTGTAGGAATCATTTCCAAATTGGATGTTTAACGCTATACCTGCCTATGAAGCTCTTTGTTGATTTTTCAATTAGACGGTCGTAAATTCGATAACAAAATCTGTTCTACTCTGATTGGTTTGGTGTATGTATAGTGCTTTGAACGTCTATCACTTTGTGAACTATACTTTTTCCTCTATTGTAGTAGTAACGAAAACTTTTATCTTTAGTAGTATAGTGTAAATGAAACAGTTATTTATAGCAGTATAATATTTAAACAGCAGAAGAAATTAAATTGTATACAAAGCCGTTAAATGATGTAACTATTCCAACTATGTACATGTGATTAGGAAAGATTCAGGTTCCAATTCAGGTTTCAGCAAGAGTTAATAAAAACAACATCCATTCAAAATAGAATTGAAGTTGGTGACTAATTGTTGTTGTAGAATTGAAGTTGGTGACTAATTGTTGTTGTAGAATTGAAGTTGGTGACTAATTGTTGTTGTAGAATTGAAGTTGGTGACTAATTGTTGTTGTAGAATTGAAGTTGGTGACTAATTGTTGTTGTAGAATGGTGTTGGTGCTGATTGTTGCAGTGTTAGCAGTTTATAAAAATAAGTAAATCGACCGCTACCATTACTTTGAAAAATTTTATTGTATAAAGCTAGATTACTGGAAATTGTACAAAACTGATATACAATTTTTAATAGAGAGTACATTCTCTAGAATCTTGTCTTAAATGTTTAGTTAGTGTTGTTACCATTAATGACAGTTAGTGTACAGTCTACTACTAACTGATTGGTTACCAGTCTGTAGAATAACCGATGTGAGCTATTTAGAAAGAGTTGAAAACAAAATAATTCTTACTATAAACCTCAAACGAATCAAGAAAAAGTGGTAAATCTATAAATCTGTGATGATCAGAAACATAATTAAAAATTAACACACTGATTATAAATTAACTGAGAAATTTTACTTTTTGACTTTCATTACTATATGAAGTTAATAAAGATGTGTTTTACAAAACTTGCGATAAAGACGATAAACTGGGATACGTAGTTATTATGATAGAGATATACTACGCATATATAAAATAATGCTTAATTAAATGAAAATTTCTAACATATGCAGTGTTGAGTTATTGAGATAAATAGTCTGCCAATTAGTGTAGCACATAGCTTCCTGGCGTCCTATTACGCATTTATAGATGTTAATCTTTTAAAACTTTAATGCTTTTAAAAATTTAATTGATTCTACGTTTCTTTTTAACTCTACCAATTGTTGGTTTTTTGAAACAAATAAAATTTAGCAATATGTAATTACAATATGCTGGCGGTTGTCGTTGATCTATTTGCAGGCTGCTATTGTCAAACCATCCAAATTTCTTAAAAATCAAATGTGCAGTTTTGAAGATATAGGTGTAAATGAATGTTTGTTTCTTTTGTGTGTATGTGGAAGAGAAATAAATGAGCGCAAAAGGTTGAAACTGCTATGGAACCAACAATGGGCTAATCATGACCTACCATCCAAATTTCATTAGTCAGACGAGTAGTTTTATAAGATATTAGTTCGCGAAAATTCAGCAACAGACAGACCGAAATACCGGTAGACTGACACGGGACCAAAAATGTTCCCTTATATCTAAAGGATTTATTTTTTGGAATGTTTGAAATTTAAGACAAAAACTTCCGTTCTTCAAAGCGATGACACAGCTTCCTTTTCATTCAGTAAGCTCTGAAGCTAAATTAACAATAATCTTCTAAAATATGTAATAATTTAATTGCCCGACACCTTCATAAAAGAATAAATAAATATAAAATAAATAAAATAACCATAATGTATTTATTACAACAGATGAATATAATGGACATATTATGTTTGCAGCTGAGTAATACTGAACACTAAAACATTAATATGTACGTAGAATTCCGTGTTTATGTTGTCAAAATAAACCAAGAATTAAAAAATAAACGTCCAGTAGACAATCTAAATATAGATTTAAAACAAAGCTTGTCCAAACTTTAGCATTTCCGGTCAAAAACGTGCTAAGAACTAAAACTCTTACGTGAATTGATTGTTAATTTTGACAAAACAATATAATTTTAAAATTAGGTACTTAAAGCACGATGTTCCATCACGATCTTTTTAACAATTGTGACTATAATCTTAATATTATACAACAATACACTATTGCTGTCTCATATAAACAATTTTTGTAATCAAATTAATAATATATTTAGCTTAACTATACATAAATTAATATTAGAACCTAAATAAAAAATTTCATAAATTGAAAACTTTAATTTTATAAAATTGCAATTAATTTCACATTGTATACAGGCTATTGCTGTGCTTCTTATAACATTTATTGCCTCTGAGCTTACCCAAGGTAACGGAAGCTATTAAGTTCGCGCTGAAGAACGAAATTTGTCTCTGTTTCAAATATTCCAAGACAGACATCCGTTTAAGACATCAGGGAATTTTTGGTTCTGTGTCTGTCTGACAGTCTGTCGTGAACAAAAATACAATTATATCTTCAAAAAAATCATCTGATTTTTAACAAATTTGATCGGTTTGTCAAAAGTAGCTCGCAGATTGCCCCAGATTCGATTAAACCGTCTCCGCTCTTAATTTTTACTAAATTAATTCTTTAATCAATGTAAATAGTTAAATAATTGCGAAAGATTTTAAAAAGGGGGAATGCATTCGACAATAATAGGATTTAGAAGCATTAAATCAAGAAATAGGAAGCTATGTGCAACAGACTATTTCTGTTTTTAGGGAATTTTTTGTTTTATGCAATTTTACCTTGATTGAGTCATCGTAAGAGAAGTTATATTGACATAAAGAAAGTAGTTTAGATTATACAGTATATCTTTAATGAGAAAATAATGGTAAAGTTTCGTCAGAAAAAAGATTGGTTCATTCTACCTCAAGGCATGGACTAACTCTGTGAGGAATCTAGTAGCCCGAACTAGCCTAATATTAGGCAATGTAGGCTAAATTAACTGCACTTCTTTAAACTGTAGTGAGGACATTCTGAGCTTACGAGTCTGCTGAAACTTCATGATATAGAATGTTGTCATATAATTACAACTCTTCCCCCTTAATAACTCTCTAATAGTTTTGGTAATTTTTATTATACCTATACTATAATTTTGCGAGATTTTAATAAATTCAAGTTGTATTAACATTTTGATGGAAACAACTAACTGAAAGGTCCAGCATATTGCTATCTTACTTTCAACTTTCTATACATACAATTTAATAGAATAGAAAGTTTATTTCCTCATAAGTACAATACTCTTAGCAATGGAGTCCGACCTTACAATAATATAAATGTATAAAATACATATAATTAATACAATACGAACAGTAAATAAACAGCTAATATATATAAAGATAAATCTATAATAAATAATAATTAATTTATGTAGATTTATAAGAAGATATCAGCTTAAAATTAAACTACCTTGAGTCCAAACTTTTTAAAAATTAAAATATAGAAAGTAGTGCGAATTACAATATATAATTTACACATAATTTGTTTATTCATTCTTTGTTACTCATAATTACTAAAATTTATTTAATTGTATAACTTTATTCCCTATATTATAACAATTGTATTCCCTTTAAATATCATATATATGAGTGTGTGTGTGTGTGTGCTTACACTCCCTAATTTGACAGACAATATCTCTATCCAAAGAATTGTTGTCGGTTGCTTGTCATAATAAGGCCATTAACTGAATACTCATGATAAGATTTTTAATTGCTTTCACTAAAAACATGTCAACTTACCACTATCAATGAAATATTTATAGACGAAATACTAGTTGATAACAATATTAATGACATCAATGGTATTTAAAGTGATTTATAACTTCATTATATCAAATATAATCTAGGTTTTGGAGTGTAGCCGAGTTTACTTTTGCTTCCGAGCCTACCGTAGGTAAATGGTAAAATTTTTATGTCTCTGATTTCAAAAATGTCTAGTCTTAAATCCGGTCCAGACATCAGGGACAATATTTAAGGTCCCGTGTCCAAGTCTGTCATTCAATTTTTACGAACCAACTTATCTTAGAAACTACTCGACCAATTTGATATAAGGTCGATATAAGTTTCTAAATTATGCACTCCAAATGTTTAGTTGTGGGTGAAGTACTGATCTAATTTTTAAAAAAATTGATGGCCCCAGATAAATTTTATACGTCCTCACATATTAAATATTGCTGGGTTGATACTTTTATCTGTGCAAAATTGTCTCTGATTTCAAATATTCCAAGACAGACATCCGTTTAAGACATCAGGGAATTTTTGGTTCTGTGTCTGTCTGACAGTCTGTCGTGAACAAAAATACAATTATATCTTCAAAAAAATCATCTGATTTTTAACAAATTTGATCGGTTTGTCAAAAGTAGCTCGCAGATTGCCCCAGATTCGATTAAACCGTCTCCGCTCTTAATTTTTACTAAATTAATTCTTTAATCAATGTAAATAGTTAAATAATTGCNGAGAATAAAATTAATGTTGATATAATCACATTAATCTTGAAATCCACAAAACAGCTCACCTAAATTTCATGACAGCTGTATTATTTTCTTTAGCCTTTGTTTCATTTTTATTATTATAAAAAATAAACTAAAGAAAAAACAGTCTGCCAATTTGTGTGGCACATAGCTTTCTCGCATCCCATTTTGTGTGATTATAAATTTATTTAATTTTCACCCCGTATTTAAATCTGTCGAAATTATTTTGTTAGAGTTTCGAGGTCATCCTAGAAACCCTTTTGGTATTGGTACTTCGACGTCCATCCGACGCATCTTAAGAGTATATATATCACTACCTACTCTAGCTAGAAATTTGAAATTCGGTGTACAAGTTTAGCTTTTTTGCCTAAAAACTTAAAAAATATTAGTAACTAAAATACTCAAATTTTCTTCGATCAACGAGTAATTGCAAGCAGATCGCAATATTTTACATTTCTTGTAATTTTGGAGTGGGGTATCATTTCAAAGGTATTATAAATGTTGAGCACAAATATATCGCATTTCCAAAATGCTGGTCATTTTACCCCCAAAATTTCCAAAAAAAGTCCCCCCGCTACCCCATAAGGACAGGTCCTAAAAATAAGGCATAAATGCATAACTCTACATCCTTTTGGTCCAATGATATTTCCGGGAGATTATATAAAAAAGTAAAATTTTAGAAAATTTAGGTAGCCGTAACTATAGAGATCCAAAATTTGTATTTTTGTAATTTTTAAGTTTTATTTTTTTTTATTTACCCCTAAAAGATCCAAATATGTGCTACCTGAGATGCTAAAGGATAATATATATGCGCACTACCTGCTTTTCCAATTAGTTAAAAAAAAATAAATAATAATAATAATAACATAAAAGTATACTGCCAATTACGAGGCACACAGCTCTCATTAAATAGATGAAGTTAGATTTTTTCCCGACCTAAAATTCCAATTTTAAATTTGAAGTTCACGATTACGCGAGCGTTGCGCGTAAACGCTTGGGTGGATAACGATTTCAAACGAACTCGTCCTGGGCATTTTTCTTCCGCTTTTCCGTTACCTTCGGTAAGCTCGGAAGCAAAATGTTTATAGTTCATAATCTATTTAGGTGTAACATTAAAAATGATCGAATCCCATCCATATATAAGGAATTTTTTATTATTCTACTACGAATATTGATTCTAGATTAAATTCACATCACCATATTTAAAAATACAGAGGTAAATACATTGCCAATTAGAGTGGCACATAGCTTCCTAGTGTCCTATCGCGTATGCTTTAATGGTTGTAGGCATTTAAAATCCATTATTGTCTAATTTATTTCATATTCCCCCGAACGTAGCCTGGTCACCTAGGCTCGCTGTGCTATTAAAGAGGTAGGTCAAATAGAGAGGTGGGGGAACCGAGCCGCCTACTATTCCCTTCGTCTATCTTCCTCTTCATAATAAAAACTATTAATGTATTTGAATAAAAAGTTTGGCTTTTTTTCCACGACCGAAAATTCCAATTTGAAGTTCACGTTTATGTGAGCGTTGCGCACAAACACTTGTGCGGATTAAGTTTTCCAACGAACTCCTCCTGGCCATTGGTAACACGAACTTCATTTAAACCTGCCTACTTTTACTCAAGTTATCGTCACCGTCACACGTTTCAGACAGGGGGTCGCGGACACACAGACCGACAGACAGACATCCACGAGAAATGTTCCCTTATATCTGAAACGGATTTCTGTCTTCAATCGGAGACATAACATTTTTTGTTCTCAAAAGTGAACACTATGCTTCCGTAACCTTCGGTGAGTTCGGAAGCCATAATTTATTCACAGACAGGTCAACGTCTGCTGTGCTTTTGTAGAAAACTATAGCTTATGTGTTAATACCGACTAGTAATAGTGTTAATAAGTGTTAATACCTCTTTAGATGGCCGTCTGAGTGATGTGGTCATTGAGCTCACTCTCACTGATGACAATCTACTAAAGTGGTAGATGTCAGTGAATTTATGTTGATCTTATTGATGATGACATACTAAAGTCTTTGAAAAAGGCTATATCAAATTTAGCAATAGTAACTACATATTTGGTAACTAATATTAAAAGTAGTTAGTTATTAGTTAACTGGGACCTTAAGTTTGCAGGATCGGTTTTGCCTAGTGTTGAGCGCCTCCGCGCATTCGGATCCCAGGGAGGTAAGCCATGTTTCTCACTGATGATCATGTTAAGTGATAATAACGGGAAAAAATTAAACTCTGGTTTTCCAGTTTAATGGGGTGAATGGGGGCTGCGGCATAATTACTAAAATTTATTTAATTGTATAACTTTATTCCCTATATTATAACAATTGTATTCCCTTTAAATATCATATATATGAGTGTGTGTGTGTGTGTGAGTGCTTACACTCCCTAATTTGACAGACAATATCTCTATCCAAAGAATTGTTGTCGGTTGCTTGTCATAATAAGGCCATTAACTGAATACTCATGATAAGATTTTTAATTGCTTTCACTAAAAACATGTCAACTTACCACTATCAATGAAATATTTATAGACGAAATACTAGTTGATAACAATATTAATGACATCAATGGTATTTAAAGTGATTTATAACTTCATTATATCAAATATAATCTAGGTTTTGGAGTGTAGCCGAGTTTACTTTTGCTTCCGAGCCTACCGTAGGTAAATGGTAAAATTTTTATGTCTCTGATTTCAAAAATGTCTAGTCTTAAATCCGGTCCAGACATCAGGGACAATATTTAAGGTCCCGTGTCCAAGTCTGTCATTCAATTTTTACGAACCAACTTATCTTAGAAACTACTCGACCAATTTGATATAAGGTCGATATAAGTTTCTAAATTATGCACTCCAAATGTTTAGTTGTGGGTGAAGTACTGATCTAATTTTTAAAAAAATTGATGGCC
>KZ651193.1:975683-988325 GCA_001010745.2 Gerris buenoi
CCTCGGCTTCGCCTCGGCAGTTAATTATCATAGCCTATCCTCGCCTTCGGCTCGGAGGCTAATCTAATCACTCGTCAGTAAAATTCCATTTTGCTGCCTAGTTACATAAATAACTATTGTATCATTAAAGCAAACGTCTTACAATAAATATGTATATAAGAAAAATTTTAATCACGATGAGTTTATAGTAAAAAGAGTGTTTGTAGTTGGATGAAAGTAGGACTGTTTTCTAACTACCCGGCCTACTAATTTAAAATATTATGAAATAAATCTCTTCCCTCTCAAAAACGTCTGCTTGTATCAGGTTGAAATTTTAAATGCCTGTTTCAATTGACCTTTAGACGACGTGAAAGAAGTTTTATTAAAATTGTTACGCTAGAACGTAAGATATCGGTAAAAACGCTGTTTTCTTTAATTTAAACGTTTTGGTCCTCTTTAATAAATTTAGCGATCTTCATTACTTCATAGCAGTGTCGGTGTTTGTTTTACTAAAGAAATGTATTTAAAAAATTGTTTGTCTCATTAAATAGATGAAGTTAGAATTTTTACCCGTCCGAAAATTCCAATTTTAAAATTAAAGCTTACGTTTAGGCGAACGTTGCATTTGAACGCTTGGGCGGATTACGTTTTCCAACGAACTCAGCCTGGGATTGGTAAAATAAAAGTCATCAGTAGATTTCGTGGCGGCGATTTTGTGTCAGTGATTTTGGTCGTTTCTTACTTTCTCATATAAATAGAAATTATTTGATGGCGCGAAAATACGATTTTGAGATTTTGATGGTCCCCTAAGTCCAAAAAAGTGGTTTTAAAAAAATATCTGTCTGTCGTCTGTCTGTGCAGACGCCTGGCGCCTAAACTACTGGGCAGATTTGACGAAATTTGGTATACATGTTCAAAAAAATCACACCTCTAGGCCAAATCGAGAAATAAATTTTAGCTCCAAATTTGGGGGAGCTACCCCTTCAAAAACACTGAAAAAACTTTAAAAAAATATATATTTTTTTACAAACGGTTGCGAGGATTTTGGTTAAAAAATGGTTAAATGTAGTCCATTTCAATACGAATCTAATAATATAAACCGTTTTCCCGGGGAAAAAATCTATTTCCTGAGCTTTAAACGCGGAGGGAGAGAGGCCGGGTTTGATTCCACGCCGAGGAGAAGTTATTTTTATGATATATTTGATCAAATGTTTAATAATAATTAAATGTAACAACGAAAACCAATAAATGAAAAATACTGTGCCAAGCAATTTTGAACTTGTATATGAGAAAGCTTGTTTGAGTTGTCTCTGACCGATTTTTTCTTATTCACTCCCGGGCTCCAGAATGTGCCATATGGAACTTCGTTCCAAAAATATAAATAATAAAATAGTATAGAGAACTTTCTCCAATGAATTATGAGAATAATAGAGAATAGAGGACAGAGAATTTTCTAGATGAATAAGGAATGGATAAAAACGAAAGAAAAAGAAGGTTGGGGTTGATACAGAATTCCGGTCGGGCCACCGAACATCAAGAAATAAAAGGGAAGCAATTTAAGGCTCTACCGCGCCCTTTGAGGTTAGAAAAATCATTAAAATGAAAATTTTATTGGTTCTAAGTAAGATATCAAAAATCTAATTACAGGCTTCATTCCTAATTTTAATTCTGCACAATTTGAGCCCTATTTCAACTTCCTATGATAAATAGTACAGGCNGCCAAAATTGTTTTAATTTTTTACATGAATTAAAGTATCATTTGAGCAAAAGTTAAAGAGCGCTGATGGTTAAAAATAATCAGGTCCTATCTGCGGTCTATTCTCGACAAACCAATTTAAATTTCATAAAATTCAGATGAGTACTTTTGAAGATATAGATATAGTGCTCTTGAGAAGAGAAACAAATGGGCGCAGAAGGTTGAAAACTTATATGGGTCCAACAATGAGATAATTATGGCCTACCATACAAATTTTATTCAAATCGGACGTAAAATTTTAAAGATATGTTGGATCGTAACATATCTAGTACGTTAGAAACAACACGCATAGAACGACAGACATAGACGGAACCTTAAATGTTTACTGATGTTTGAAACGGATATCAGTGGACAAGAAATACTTTTGTTCTTAAGAACGATCACATTCATATCTTACGTTACTTTCGGTAAGCTCCAAAGCAAAAATTAAAATTGAAATAAATAAATGTGGACACATTATCTTATAATAATGTATATCCCTAATTAGATTTTTCCCCGGGAAAAGGACTTTATAATTGAGATTATAGGTAGACTTAATATATATATTAAAACTTAATAATATTAAAATTCTAATATCATAATTATTTATTTATCAATATAATCCATTGATGTGACCGTGTGATGTGTAATTGAACTCTTCAATCATTAAAATTAATTAATATTTATACATAAATTATATTTGAGTGAAGGTTACGGACATTTTTGATTGCTCTAAAAATAATAATTCTCATTGTTCGTAATATTTCTTTTAAATTATATGTTTTAATGTTATGACGAGTTTTGTTTAATAAAGTTATAATATTATTACGTATTAGTATTTATAAGTATTGTAATATCTTATTTACTATACTAAGGTACGCAGAAATATGAATTGATCAATTCTTGGTATGAATTAATAATATGTAGCTGTATAATTTAATTAATAAGTGCAATTGATACATTTTTATCACAAATGGAAATTACATTTAATGTTTAATTAGTTATATGAAAAACTTTTTTTTTTTTAAATCTACTAGTCCTATAGTTTATATAGGTATTGTTTGCTTATTGTTTACATCTATTAATTCTTTTAATTTATAAATTGAAGTAATTTATTGCATTGTTTAGCTATAATTATTAAACATGGTTAAAATGTAATAATATAATTCTGGCAAGTTGTGTGGCACATAGCTTCCTCGTGCCTTATTATTGGACGAATGGTCACTTTTGATTTGAATCCTTTTCGAGTCCCAGTCGGGTCACTTTATTTTTAAGTAATATTGAAAATGCGCAGACGATTGAAATTTCTTCACTATCCATTGAACACTAGATATAGGTGTTGTTGATAAAAACAATTTGGTGCAAATGTGAGAGATATATCAATGAAATCAGAATGTTGAAAAATTTCTTCACTATCGAATGACCATTTTTAAAGATATAGGTGTTGATAAAAAAAAAAAAAAATGGTGAAAATTTGAGAGAGAAATCAATGAAAACAAAATGTTGAGACCAATAGTGGACTGATTATGACATACCCTGCAAATTTCGTTAAAATTGGATAAACAGTTTTTAAGTTACGGTGGTTCGCAAATAATGTTTAACGCCAGATAGACCGGTGGACAGGCAACGGATTTTTGTCCAAGACATTTTTATGTTAAAGGACATAAAATAATTTCGTTCTTTAGTTACAATGTAACATTAAATGTACCGGTCGTAAATGATCATAGCAGTTTGATACTCTAATATTGAAATTTATTCAATATTTAACAATACATTTTCAGAAGGGGTAAAATATGTGAATTATTTTGAAAAGTATTTAATGTTGTGCATTATATTTGATTTTTTTTTTTTTATCTTTTGTATAAAATTTATTATTATTTTATTATTTAAATTATTATTTTATTATTTTAAAATTTATTATTATTATTTATGTTTTGTATAAATTTATTCAATATTTAACAATACATTTTCAGAAGGGGTAAAATATGTGAATTATTTTGAAAAGTATTTAATGTTGTGCATTATATTTGATCTTTTTTTATTTTTGTATCTTGAAAGAAACATTTGTAACATACGTTATAATGTTGCCAATTAAAAATTGTTAAAATGAAAAAAAAAATAAAAATAAATAAAAATAAAAAAAAAATGGACTGTCAATTAGCGTGGCACTTAGCTTCCACGCAGTCTATCACGTATTTTATTGATTTTTTGCCTTTGCAAGCCATTATTGTCTAATTTATTTAATTGTGTCCCCTATTTTTATAATGCCAAAATTGTTTTAATTTTTTACATGAATTAAAGTATCATTTGAGCAAAAGTTAAAGAGCGCTGATGGTTAAAAATAATCAGGTCCTATCTGCGGTCTATTCTCGACAAACCAATTTAAATTTCATAAAATTCAGATGAGTACTTTTGAAGATATAGATATAGTGCTCTTGAGAAGAGAAACAAATGGGCGCAGAAGGTTGAAAACTTATATGGGTCCAACAATGAGATAATTATGGCCTACCATACAAATTTTATTCAAATCGGACGTAAAATTTTAAAGATATGTTGGATCGTAACATATCTAGTACGTTAGAAACAACACGCATAGAACGACAGACATAGACGGAACCTTAAATGTTTACTGATGTTTGAAACGGATATCAGTGGACAAGAAATACTTTTGTTCTTAAGAACGATCACATTCATATCTTACGTTACTTTCGGTAAGCTCCAAAGCAAAAATTAAAATTGAAATAAATAAATGTGGACACATTATCTTATAATAATGTATATCCCTAATTAGATTTTTCCCCGGGAAAAGGACTTTATATGGATCTATTGGTATATTAATATGTACATAATTGATAAGCACTATGTTTACACAAACACACACACACCCATATATATATATATATATTTATTTTTTTTTTTTATTTTTTTTTATTTTTTAAAGCAGAGGAATAAAATGATCGACGATGTCATAAAGTGATAGCCCTTCAAATTTAGGACTAAAACTAATTAACTAATTAATCCATTTCCCCAAGGTATTATTTTCTAAACTAATTAATCCATTTCCCCAAGGTATTATTTTCTTTAAATGTTTATACCAAATTTAATTTACATCTATTTAACTCCACAAATATAGGACTCCTCTTAAAATCCTTATAAATACATCTACAACGCTTCTGTTTTTATTGTATTCTTTGAATGCGAGAAATGACTTATTTATTACTAAATACTTCAGCACAAAGTGTAAATTCTCTTATGAAAATAATTTGTTAATTATAAAATGTTAATGGTTTATTTAAATATAAAGTATATAGCAAAACTATAATTAGTAGTAACTACTGTATTTTGAAACTATGTATTAATAATAAGCAAATAATAAAATTAATAATACTTACAAAATACATATATAAAAATAACTACCAGAAAACCGCAAAGAATTAAAATACTGGAGGATTGCATACATTAAATACATATATGAAATAGAATATGTTTACACTCTTTAAAATGTATATCAATAATCATTACAATAAAATTATAATTGTTAATGAATTTAATATAAAATTAATATTATAATATACATGTTGTAAATTATATCAGTAATTAGTCATATATTAAATGTGATAGCTAATTTAAATAGGCTAAACACGAAAAAACAATTGAATACGAGATAGCTTTGTCTATACTTTCAAGATAAATAGTGATAATGGGGTAATGATAACATTATTTACTAGTATTGTCAATACCTGTTATATGAGAGTTAGATTATTTTTTTGCTTATATTTGAAGTATGTATAGAAAAACATTTGAAAGAACATAAATAATGAAATATAAAATAAAATTACTTTTAAGTATGAAATAGTCAAACTTACGGTGAATATAGAGGCGGGGGTGTCCGGGAGAAGGTTGTGCATAAGAAACATAACTCACGGTAGACTGAGCCGGCTCAGCTATACGGTGTCTAAGGTACCGGCCTACCAGCTCAGGACGATCACCAGGTTAACCTCCCCACCACGTTCTGGTCTAGATGGGGGTAGGGTTAGAGACACTGACAGCTGTAAGGGGTAGTGGCTACGGGGTGCATCCAGCTTCTCAAGGACTTGTACCCACTGCACACGGTATATTAAATGGATAATGATAGCACTATCAGTAGCCAAACATCCACTAACCATTTCCTACAACTATTTAGAAGGAAATTAGAACGAGAAAGGTGATTCACCGAGTTCGCCACTGACACTGAATTAACATTTAGTCCTTCAACCTGTTTATACCAGGTGGCACTGGAGGCATTAATTTAATGCTGTTTACACGTGGGGTCTTTATAAATTATATGTTACATACCACATTATAATAAAATGCTAGATTATAAATTTCGTATACTTAAATGAAAACTAGTCATTGACAAATCACAATTATAGCATTAATATAAGTATACTTATATAAATAATATTAATTACAAATTAAATCCCTGGGCCCATTGTCTCTTCAGTGAAATATAACATTAAAGAATAAAATAAATTATTAAAATAAAGCTATAGCAAGGATGTTTACTGTTTAAGTGTTTAAGATGGTAATTTTATATGACTGACTATTTTAAAACATAATAATACTGCCCATAAAAAACAATTTTTTATTATAAATCCTTTAAATTTTTGCATTTTGGTTGTAAGTGGATATTGTTGTTAATTAATTTTAATTTAAAAAAATTAATTAATTAATTGATTAATTTGTTAGAATGTTTTTGTAATAATAGATAGTCGATATGCCAAGTTTCAGCTCGATTGGATGACTGGAAGAGGGTGAACTCGCCCTTCAAAGATTTTATATACCAATTAATTAATTTCTTAGAATGTTTTTGTATTGGTAGAGACTCTATATACCAAGTTTCAGCTCGATTGGATGACTGGAAGAGGGTTAACTAGCCTTAAAAAATTTTGACGACTGGCAGGCAGGGAATCACCCTGACACCCATCCACCAAAATGAAGTTCATTTAAAAGATTTAAAAAAAACATAATGAAACTTCATTTAGAACAAGTATAAATAAATTATTAAAATTTCAAATATAAATTTAGGATTGCGTCTCCATTGGAGTGTCCCTCCTTCTTAAGTCTTATAGTAATAAATGTCAGTAGAAAGGAACTACTTTCTGTTGTCTTTTATTTACTGGTAGATTTGTATTAGTTGAGCCGGAGTCTGGACACAGAAATTTGTGTCTGAGGGCGTGAGAAGGGGTTGCGTTTTTGTGACAGTGGTTATGTTAAGCTGATGATGTGGGACGTGGTTGAGTTAGGCTAATGATACGGTTGAGTTTAGCTGATGATCTGATTAAGGGTTGAGTTGTTTGATGAATTTTGTTGTTGTCCTGTGGTGATTTTGTTTGAGTTGAGAATCTAACATTTTCCTGTCAAAAGTTTAGGTGTAACTACGTTTGGATTTTTTGTTTTAATATTTATGAATGGTGTGAAATTGATTGACGAAAAAATAAATATTTATATTTAAACTCCGCCCAATTAAATGAACAAAACTTTTTGCAACGAAGTTCCAAGATCCGAAGATACCTTGAGTGAAAGATCACCAAGTTAGTTGAAATTTGGTACACGGTACACATGTTCATTTTACCAATGCCCAGGCTGAGTTCGTTGAACAACGTTATCCGCTTAAGCGTTCACGTGCAACGCTCGCGTTAACGTAAGCTTCAAAAAATGTTTAGGACGGGAAAAAATGTTATTAAGGAAGCCTGTTACTTGACTTGTTTTGTTTATTTTTGTAAAAGGTCAAAATGTCACTTTGTTTTGAAAATATAGAAAATATAATCACGGTCTTATTAAAAGTAAAATTGAACTGTGCTGACGCTTATTTGAATATATTAGTTATAATACTGCGTATCTAAGAAAAATTGTAGCTTCATCTATTTATTGAGACAAAAAACATTTTTTTTTTTTTTTTAGTAAAACGAACACCGACACTGTTATGAAGTGAAAAAGATCGCTAAATTTGTTAGAGTGGACCTAAAAACGTCTTAAACGTGGACTTTTAAAATAAAGAAAACAACGGCTAGGTACAAACATTTAACTAATTTTAATTTTGTCTCTTTTCTATCTCCGCAAAGTAGTTAGCAACGTATACGTACTTAGCAGGGTGATTTTATCAATATATATTTAATAAAAAATGTAAGGACCTTCGTTCCTACCGGGTGCCCGGTGACACCACATGTATTTTTTCTATAAATGCTGTGTATAAATGACATGCTAACACATTTTACTGATTAATTTTTAAACATATTTAAAAAGTGTTCAGAAGATTGTGGTTTACTTTTGGTTTTCGATAATCAATAAGAATCAGATTTAATTTCATCAATATCTCGAAAACTAGATATTCCCGGGAAAAACTAAACTAAAAAAATTCTTTTTTTTGGGGGTTGTTTCAGAGTTTTTGGTGGTAGGTATCGCCCCTAAATTTATTGCTAAAATTAATTTTTTGATTTCTCCAAATTTCATTGAACATACTACGCAGACTGCTGACGTCTGAGACATTTTCAAAAACCATTTGTTAGACTTGGGAACCATTTGGGGACATCAAAATGTATAAATGTATCAAAATCAAATTTTTGCGCCATTACAATACTATCTCTTTATATATAAGTAAAAAAAAAATGTGAATAATCCAATTTTAATGAGAAAATTTCAAAAGATCAAATAATGTGCCTGCATTTGACATGATCAGATTGACTGACATGAACAATAATAATCTAAGAATATATACTAATCTAACCGATAATACCTTAATAATGATATTCACTTAATATCATCGTTGCACCCGTGCAAAGCTTGGGCGACCAGCTAATTATGTTATTAATAAGAATTTATATGATCTGGAGCCACTTAAACGGTACTGTGGCGCCTTCTCGCTGCTAACTACGCAGAGCATGAATCGTTTACTTTAATATATTTAAATAATCCTGTCTGAATTCTATATAATTAAGGTATTGTTGGAACTTCATGGCTATTATCTGACATTACACTATTAATAAAATAAATATATACCAACTTGTTTTTAGTAATATTCCATGTTTCTTTTTACTTATAATTATAATTATAAGAATTCACATTATCTTGATCTGAATAGAAGTTGAAAATAATTAAGTAGTAAGGAAGTATGCATTAATTCCTAATTAAAATAGCTTTTAATTCAATTATTATTTTTTCTTTTTAAATTGAATGAAATATTTAATAAGGTATACTTATAACACCATGGTACTGCAATGAATTAAATGACGAGAAAAACAGAGAAACGTAATTGAGTTTTCCGAACTTAAAAATTCCTGAAAAAAAAACTGACTCACTCTGCGGTGGGACAATCCGCGAAGAGCCTATTGGCCTGCCAACAGTAGATATATGCTTAAACAACTATAAAGGCGGAGATACACACACAATGCCTGTAGCTTGAACAAAAACATGCCTGCTACTTTCCCGTGGATATGTTAAATGACATGCCCGTAGCTGGAAAGCAGCAGATAAAACTTATCTGGCATATCAACTGATATGCCAGTTACTTGTAAATATCCTCTGTTGGTATGCAAGCTACTTCCCAATTTGGCGACATGTATAATTCCGCCTTTAAGTGTAATAGATGACACGTGACAATGGGGTTAGTGAGTCGCTCCTTCAGCTCTATAAACTTTACAACTGATATAATCAACCAGTTAGTCATTCCTTCACACAAGTATCTACTCATGTATGGTGATGCTGGGAGAACTATAAAAAAAAGGACAACTGATCCAAAAGACATTCCAGTGATATCCTTTTGTCCAGATTGTACTCTGCCATAATCGATGGTCCATAGGATCAAGAGATGTAGGGTACGTTTTCATAGACGCGACTCCAGCGATAGTTGCTAAGCGTTAGTCGCTGGTATAAAATTATAAGTTTGCATGTTAAGAGTCGTTCATCTAGGAAAACAGTAACATGAAAACTCAGAAGAGGAGTCCTCAGCGATAGTTGCTGCGCAACTATCACTTGAGTGTCTATCGCTGGAGTCGTGCCTAGGAAAATAAAACTTCAATCAGTAGTGGATATATTATGTTATACAAAGGATGATGTCCGAGTGGAAGCTATAATCAGACTGGAATATTCAAAATATTTAAAAAGATATATTCATATATGGCTTAATATTGAAATGTCTCCTGGTCTAGCGTCTGACCATCAGGAGTAACCGGGTTCAAATCCCATAAAAAACACATACAAATTTAATGTTCTAATTAAATCAATCAGCATTCCCTCAGTGGTCAATATTAAGGAGTAACAGTGTTAGTACCGTAACTGATTTACGCATATAAGAACTGTCACAACTGTTCAGCATTTTAAAAATGTATAAATTTTGAGCATCCAGAAAAGGCCCTACAACTGTCCCTACCAGGTCGACTACAGGTATACTAGGTCGACCCTTGAAAGGGAGAACATAGGGTAGTCGTAGGATGTCCAGAAGCAAACTTTCAACCATCCACGGGATATGGAGACATAGAAACTGGCCCTGTAAATATCCTACGGACACAGTTGTGCTACTTGAGCGAGCTGAAAGGCCCGGTTTGCGGTGTGAAAATTCAACTCAGATCTGTGGTCACCCATCCAAGTTCGTCAACCCCATCGTCAAACCCCAAGTGTTTGCAACATTATAGCTATCTATATCTTATGCAACACCCTATATTGAAAAATTAGCCTTTCTTTCTGAGGGCCTATAGGTTGGTCCTTACTTTACCTTATTAGTAATCCGGTACTGCACGTTTCATGCTAATAATATCATTCTGTATAATATGTTAATTCAATGTATGAATCGATAGATGTTAATTATATATTTGTGGTGATGGCCAAATATTGTGTACAGAATAGCGAAAGTTTTATCGGTTCCTTTTAAAATATAATTCTTTAACAATAATATAAAAAAAATCCTGATATAACATAACTTAACATCCTTAACATGAAATAAAGTTTGTTTATACTTCATGTTATGTTACATAAGAGAATTGCTTGATTTTAATTCTAGATTGTTCTATCAACGATGAATGTGAGAACTTTTTTTTTTTTTTTTTTTTTTTTTTTTTACATTTGACGATTACATAAACAGCATTCATCAGACTGGAACGAATTTTTTTTTCATTCACTCCATTATAAATTTAGATAAACTGTTAGATTGTAAATAAATATGCAATTAATTAATAATATGCAATAATTATCGTGTAACACTGCAATAAATAGTTTTTGGTTTTTTCTATTTAAACATTTATTATGATAAAAAATACGACATAAATTGTAGCATCTATTTAAATCAAATTATGATTAACATAAAGTAATATGCATAGAGCTTGATTAGTCTTTGTCAGTTTTTGCAAATATAACAAATAAAACATTTATTTTACATTCATCCTTAACTTTCGTCGTCGTTTTGCCTTTTCGCCAGAATTTATTTGGGTCTTAATTTTAACATTTTACTTATTGAAATAAAATTGTCTCTTGCAGGTCTATTATATTATTTTAGAGTTCGGATTTTGCATGTTTGCATATTTTTTTTATAGCCCCAAGTGATTTTTCTTTACGAATTATGATGTTTGGAATGCACTAGACCACTTTAAATTCAAATTTAAAATTGCATATTTTGCATATTTCGGGCATTATTGCATATTTCCGGCATAAGTGCATATATTATTGCATATTTTCGCATAAATATTCTACTTTTTGAGAGAAATTTCCACTAAAGTGCATATTTTATATGATGTTTCTAGTCAAACGTGTATTATCTAGGTACCAAAACCTTTTTAGGATTAGAAGTCATTCATTGTGTAACGGTGAAGTTAAGCTTCTGCCAGGACAGGGGGTTCACCAGTCACTACTGGTTGATACCCTAAGAAGGCTTGTTTTCTTGTTTTTCGACTTAATCCTTAATCCCGGACAAAGCTACCGCTGACGATTTATAGAGTGCTGCCCTTATTATCAGATTAAAATAATTTCGTTAACCAAATGAATGCACAACACGTGCATTAGAGCATTACATTAAGGTCATATAGAAGGCTTGGGAAATTTGGCCATCCCAAAAGCAAAGAGTGCCCTTAATTCAGAGATTGACATTTATTAAAGCTTATTTCAGGGACCATCCAAATATAATTTAAAAACTGGGTCCGAGTAGGAAAATACTAAGACAAAGTAGCGGTGTGGAAATCCCACACATGACTTCCATGAAATGTTGTGGTTCTATACGTCAGCAAGAGATAACTCAGTATAAACTACATCGTACAAACAGCAAATATCGATTATAGTTTTGCAAAAATAATAATACCTAATGATACACAATAAAAATATATATTTAACATAAAAATAAAATGTTACCCTAATAAATGTCGGTAGTATGTAAAAAGATTAGAAGATATGTGTCCGTTCCGATGTTTAGAGCTAAACTGAAGTGAAAGAAAGGAGGTTTGTTTACATCTAGAGTTCAAGGAGAGTTTATGCGAAAACAAAACAAATTGATTAATTTTTATCCTTTATAACAAAAACCTTTATTATTCAATGTTTGTTTATATTTTCTTTATACTTGTTATTAACTATAGAATGTGAGAATATAATAATAAAAGAATTTAAAATCAGCTGATAGAAATGATTGTTTACAAAGTAAATAACACGGTATTTTTTTACTTTTAAATTTCGATTCTTCTTTATAAGTACTACAAATAATTACAATAATAAATAGTTTTTTGAAACGGCATTAATGTGCGGTCTCAGCACTCCAATCAAAAATTAAATCGGTCAATTATTGCACATGATATAAGAGCTCAAAGTCAAAAATTTAACAAAAATAAAAAACATGTCTCTATTTAAGGTAGAAGGGATGGTCCTACGACAAAAAGTCATAGGACCAAAGTTGTAGATCTTTTAAAATCAGTTAC
>KZ651193.1:990736-1001932 GCA_001010745.2 Gerris buenoi
GGGGGGGGGGTCGGAGGGTCCTCACCCGGAAAATTATACGCAATTTTTACACAATCTAGGGGCAAAATGGTGAGTTTTAAGAGTATTTGAGGCTAATTTTCTAGATTGTTCATTCTTGGGATTTTTATTTGAAATTTAAAAGAATAAAGTTAAATAAAGTATAAACAAAATTTTGTGATGTTTTTAAAACGTTTAGAATTTTTAACAGCATCATAGTAGGCCTAGGCCATGACTAAAAGTAAATTATTGCTTATAACTTCATACAATAGCATAATAACGTTATGGGTAAGAACGTAAAAAGTCAGGCCCATTAGTCTAATAATAAAAGTACAACATTATTTTAATAACCTACTAGAATATATTGTGTTTTCCCAGAAAGTAGGTGGGGGGGTGACTGCCCCTCTTCAACCCCCCCCCTAATCGCCACCACTGGTTCCAACTGACGAACATAAAGAACTTAAGTCTAAACAAAGATAATCCAAACTACAATAATAATAGCAATGACAACTAATGATTATTTTTTATTACTAACTGCATGATTTAAACTCTGTACATCAAATATAAAAATTTTAAAATTTAAAAGTAAAGATAGAAAATCTAAGAAAGAATCTAAGAAAAATGTTATGATGAAAAATAATAACAGCGCTTGGTATGGTTTGCTGAATCAGGCAAAAAAGGGCAATACTGGCTATAAACAGAACACAGAACAGCTGGTTCAGTTGATATTGTATTACATGTTGATTAATAGTCTATTATTTTATATTTTATTTACAGATTAAAAACTAAGTGTAGGAAAAATGTAATATGCTACTCGAGCTTAAAGTGTCTTTGCTGCACTCAAGAGAAATATTTACGCAGGAGCCGCAAAGCGCGGAAGGGCGGAAAGGTTTCTCGAGTGTGCGGAAAGTGTCACTTTGTGCACTAGTTGCGGAAATAACTATTTTATGTTTACCATTTTTCACTATACAACTATTAATTTATTAATCTATTCATTTAATGTGAGCCGCCCACTGGAACCGTGACTTGTTCTTCAAGGGTGATTAAATGGTACACTTTTTTAAATTTTAAAAAGGTAATATTTCATCCCTTTATTGGGATATCTTCAAACTTCGTTATGAAGTCACAGTGTGGTTCTTTTTCGTTATAAAGTTTAAATTATTCTTTACCTGTATAAGTAAATCGTCGACTATAGTTAATTAGGGGAACTGCCTGATGTGAGTCATTAGAGCTCAAACAACTAGACTCTTAGCCGAGTCTACTGATATGTAAATAACAGACTCCAACTGAGTCAGTTGCTTGAGCTCTGATTAGCAATGGTAGGCGATTAATAGGTAAAGAATAATTCAAACTTTATAACAAAATGAAACACATTATAATGAGGATTGAAGATATCCCAATAAAGGGATGAAATATCACCTTTTTAAAATTTAATTATTGCAAGATAAAAAGATTTTTCATAAACTACGTTTTTAAATTTTCTGTCATAAATCATAAATTTGAAACCTGTCAAAATGAAGATTGTAAATATGCATAGAATAATACTATATATAGAAGGAGTGTCACTGATAACATTGAAAACAACTTTGGTTGTGATCATTATCCGCGTTCTAAAAATTCATTTTTGTAATTTGTGACGTCATAACTCTAAAATTATTTGCCTTCGGTTTTATAATTTAATTTTTTATTTAATTATAATTATTGATAGTCAGTTTAGTTTATTGTAATATTTTTTTTGTGTTTTATCTTATTTTAGCTTGAAATATGCTAAAAATAATGTTTATTATATCATGACGGGCGAGTTGAAAAAAATGACGTCAGAGTGAAACGTAAACAATAACCAATGGCAGGGCTTGTTTTCTTGACGTTTGTGAGCGGGCTTTGAATAGTTACTAAAGCGTGGCCAACCTTCTCCAGCTTAAATGAAAAAAAAGAGTGTTGTTTTGTTGGTCCCCTGGTCTAATGGACACAACCCCTCGGCGAAAGTTGGCTTCAGTCCCTTATCAGTAATTGCTTGTTGTTTTGATTCTATGCTCCTTCTACATATAGTATTATTCTATGTAAATATGGGACATGCCAAAACAAATAAAGTAACTTGCGGATTATTTCCGAACTAACTTTCCATACAGCACAATTTGCTGAAAACGAATTAAATTATGCTGAAAGATGGATGAAAGTATTAAAATAATGCATTGTCATCCTGTTTTGAACTATTCTAAAAGTTTCAAATGTCAAGCTACTCGGGAAGTTAGTTAGAAATCGATTGCAAGATTTGTACTGAACAAACAAACAAAGAAACAAGAAAGCAACCAAAAAATCGGTCCGAGACAACTCATACAAACTTTCTCGTATATACGAATTCATATTCACTTAGCCCAGTGTTTCCCATTTATTAATTTTCGTATGTACATCTAATTATTACTTAGCATTTCATCAAAATTTACCATAAAAATAACTTCTTCCGGGCGGAGAATCGAACCCGGGCTCTCTCCGTCCGCGTTTTAAGCTATTTTCTCCGGAACTAGATTTTTCCCGGAAAACGGCTTACATCGTTAGATTCGTTTAAATGGACTACATTTTAGAATTTTTTAACCAAAATCGTCGGAACAGTTTTCGAGAAATACTTTTTTTACGTTTTTTTCAGAGTTATTAGGGGCTAGCGCCCGCAAATTTGGGGCTAAAATTCATTTCTCGATTTCGCCTTCACTTCTCGAATTCGGGTATGATTTTTCTGAACATATAAGCGAAATTTTATCAAAATCGGCCCAGTAGTTTAGACTCCAGGCGTCTGCACAGACAGACGACAGACGACGGACAGACATTTTTTAAAAACCATTTTTTTGGACTCAGAGGACCTCAAAACGTGTAAATCCATCGAAATCTCAAAATCGAATTTTTGCGCCATCACAATACTTTCTCTTTATATGAGAAGGTAAAAAGTGTACCAATTAATTATCCCTGTAGACTCAAATATGAATACATTTTTTTTCAGTTTTACTCAAGGACATGGGTTATTAATTATGATTTTTATCATTCTTAACAAAGTGAAATCGTTTTAAGATATTCAGCAACGCATTCCCATTATCTATTTATGGTTTAAACGAAAATTAAGTAAAAATTTAAATTAATTCACAACTTGTTATTTTAATAATTTAATAATTAGTAAAGGAATCACAGTAGCGGAATGATTTTGTTTGTATAACATAAAATTATTATACTATCTAGATTCCCCGTGCTCGGTGTGTGTTTACTACAGTATATTCGTTAATTGGATAGGTGTATAAACTACCACCAAGAAACAATAGTTATTTTCCTACTAGCGGCAGCAAAACTATGCATTATTGAACTGTTTTTAGGCATGAAAATGCAATTTCTCTGAGGTTTAAGGAAAACTTTACGACTTTACAACACGCAGCAAAATGCGATTTTGCTGAGGATTTTTCCAGGCTAAGCCAGCCCACATTCTCCGCTTCAAATAAATAAACAAACTACCTCTTGTTTTATATATAGCCCAGTCAAATTAGGGATCAACCTCGGAATGAAAGATAATAAGCTGTAAATTGGTATAAACCTTTGTTTTGTCGCCCTAAATATTGTCTCAAAAGTCACAATTGCTATCGTGTCGGCGTCTTAAGATATTGAAGGTCAAAGGTCATAAAAATCGGGTTTTCACCAATATCTCGGTTCCTATCGCTTAAATGAGATTTGCACCTATTATGAAATTTGTAGAGTATACAATTCTCTACAACTTTTGTTTGAACTTTTTTTCCATACGATTAACCGTTTTTGGGATAGAGCGCGAAGAGTGCGCAGCGTACAGTCATTTATGGGCTAATGCAAGGTCAAGCGTGAGTTACGGTTATCAGTACGTTATATAAAGTCAATTATTTACTACAAAATTATAATTATTAAACAATGCCAATTATTTATGTACTAATTATTGATTATTTATATTTAACTATTTAACTATAGTATATTATTAATTTTGGATTATATATTTTAGTTATATTTTAAAATAAAAAGACAGTAAGGGAATATATTTTACACATATCTTTATTTATCATATGCGAAGGAGAAGATAACTAGCTTCCATTCACAATTTTATTACAATTAAAATGAACAAAAATTATTTTAATATTTAAACTCACATTTTAATAAATGTATAATATGCCATATTTAATGATAAATAAAGATTTATGTAAAATATATTCCCTTACTGTCTTTTTATTTTAAAATATAACTAAAATATATAGTTAATCCAAAATTAATAATATACTATAGTTAAATAGTTAAATATAAATAATCAATAATTAGTACATAAATAATTGGCATTGTTTAATAATTATAATTTTGTAGTAAATAATTGACTTTATATAACGTACTGATAACCGTAACTCACGCTTGACCTTGCATTAGCCCATAAATGACTGTACGCTGCGCACTCTTCGCGCTCTATCCCAAAAACGGTTAATCGTATGAAAAAAAAGTTCAAACAAAAGTTGTAGAGAATTGTATACTCTACAAATTTCATAATAGGTGCAAATCTCATTTAAGCGATAGGAACCGAGATATTGGTGAAAACCCGATTTTTATGACCTTTGACCTTCAATATCTTAAGACGCCGACACGATAGCAATTGTGACTTTTGAGACAATATTTAGGGCGACAAAACAAAGGTTTATACCAATTTACAGCTTATTATCTTTCATTCCGAGGTTGACCCCTTTTTTTACCTAATTTGACTGGGCTAATAATCTTTAACCTAAATTATTTGAACAATTTACCTTTAAAATATTTTAAATTGATAAAAATAAGGTTTATAAATACTTATAATATAATAGATTATATTTATAACATAGAATTGAGTAAATGATAAAAAAAGAAATAAAACCTGCCTCGGCTTCGCCTCGGCAGTTAATTTCCATAGCCTTTCGCAGAGGATAACTTAATCATTCGTCAGAAAAATTCCATTTTGCTGACAAGTTTTTAAGTTTTAGTTCCGAGCTAAAGGCGAGGCTAAACAAATTTACTGCAGAGGCGAAGCCGAGGCAGGAAATTTACTATTTTATTAGGAAAATTACATCTTGACTGACGAGGCGAAGCCAAGGCAGGCAAATGTTAATTACCTGCTGAGGTGTAACGTGTAACCGAAGCAGGTAATCTTTAAACGAGTCAGGAATGTTTCCTTTGCTGCATAGTTATATTTTACATACAATATTTTATCTACTAACGGCAGAAAAATTACACTAGTTATTATATTCCCTTTTTAATATATAAAAGATTTAAAGAAAATAAAGTTGTAAAAAAACGAAAGTTTGAGTTGTTAAGAAAACAAAACAAAGGCAAAACAATTATAAAAAAAAACTTTTTTTTATCTCAATTTTTAGCGATTTATTTAAATAATCATTGTAAAATAGTAAAATCTGTTTATCACTATAATTATTTAAGTTATTTAAAAAAAATTAACTATTTAGCAGAATATTACGCTTAAATATATAAAAATAAATAATGTGGGAGTGATTATAACCTGTGATGAAGTAAACTTTTCTTAAAATGTGACAGCCTGTTTGTTATTTTGCTGACACTTTGATATTTTGCTGACACTTTGATATTTTGCTGACACTTTATTCAAAACAATCAAGAAAAATGACATTTTGCAGACTGAAAACAGTACAACAATGCTTAGTTTTGCTGCCGTGATTAGATAAAGTTATTTTATTAAGCGAGAATATTCAGCTCGCATGGTTTAGTACATCCCTCCCTCCTTAGATTTGGACCTCTCCTCTTAGATACATTATACATTCATTTCACACTACATTAACTACTAGAGCAATATTTTTACAAGTTAACAATCCTGAAAAAGCAAAGGTATTTTCCTTCTACATCTTCTCTTTGTCTTGTCGCATCCTGAGCAAAAATTTGTATTATCTTTTATTATGTTTTTTTGTGTAAAAGAAGCCCTTTCTTAAGGGTCAATTTCTTAACTTAAGGATATCAGTTTGTGGCCAATCATTTACCTTGCCCCTTCAGACATAAAATTTTAGAAAATCCTTTTTTGGCAGAAATTAACATTATTTATTTTTAGAAATTATTATGCCAAATACAATGATTTTATTTCAACATTTCAAAGAAGAGGTGACAGTTATAGAGTGGTGACTGCATATACGCATGCAATGCAGCCACCATTTCTCAAAAGTTGTTTGTATTAAAAAAGGTTGGTAACTACCAAATATTTATTCTTTAGTGAAATTTGTTCTGGAAATATCTTGTTAAATTCTGCATATAAATTAACGCAATCTTGAATCTAGTAGGAGAGGACCTATGGGATGGGGTGTCAGGAATCTACGAAATTTCATGGTTATGGGTTCAGTGTTTTTAGAGAGTCGTATATAGATAGCAGTCTCTTAATGTCCACGGGAGTTGCGCTCCACAGATTTCCCCAGATAATTGATGGCGAAATGTGTTTGCCTTTTCTCGGATGATATGCGAGTCAAAGGAACCTTTTCCTTTGTCTGATTCTCGACCTGCAAGTTCAAGGCTTTTTCCATTCTTTTCAATCTAACATTCCTGACTTTCAAACACATTTTAGCGGTGATCGAGAAACTTTCCATGACACTTCGGTCGTATTTTACCACGGATAGAATACCTGCGTATATCGAGGAGTTATATTTGCACGGGTAAATGAAAATGAAGCTCCAGTAATAGTACATTACGCGTGGAGTGTGGAAAGTAGCATTTTGCATGCGAGTGTGGAATTGGCACCCGAGCGACAGCGAGGGTAGTAAAACCACACGAGCAATGCAAAATGCCATTTTCGCACGAGTTGCGTACCGTACTTTATCTACGATTGTTAGATTTTATTAATAAATGNTAAAACACCTGCATCTTTATTTGTTATTATTTCTGATTTAATATAAAATATCTTTTAAAATAATCACTCTATTATATAATCTTTAGTTTATCAACTAGAATTTATTATTTATTGAATTTATTCTTAAGCAAATAAATTCAACTATGATAATTCTAAATAAACTAGACCTTCAAGTAGTTTAAATATGAAGTTAAAATTTCCTTTATGTACTGCGGTATTTACAAGCAAATTTTGCCTTCACTTCTGCACTGGTTTAAGTTAAATTTGAATTATACATTTAATAGAGTCATAAAGAGTAAATTAAGTCGAAGTTCGATCGAAGTTAATTATAGAAAATATGTGTTGTGATGATAATTTTGTAATTCTTTCTTCTTTTTTTGTATTTTTATACTGAGTGTTGATGTTGTTCGAACCCGTACAACATGTAATTATTGGCCTGAATAGATGCATCATGTAATATAAATTTAAATAATTGTATCCTGAACGTAGAATTAAATACGTGTAATTAATTTGATTTAATGTCAGAGTTTGGGATGATGATACATTCAGTTTGACATATGTTTCTTTGTTCTTGTTTTGTGATGCTTCGTTGACTTTACAAAATGCACTGGTGGCAAGCCATTAATTAATGGCTGTTTGTTATTACATGATAACTTGCTGGGAAATGAGCCAATTAGAGAATGTGGTGATAAAATAAACAAATAGAAAATAACAAAAAATATTTATATACATATATCTTAGTGACAGCTTAAGACTTTAAATCTTAAAGTAGCTTGCAGCAGCTTTAAAAACCTCAGCCAAATGGATGGTCCAGAATTCCAATAAAATACTTGTAAATCAATTTCATCTCATCCTGTCTTACCTTTAACAGACCTATCGTATAGTATGATAATAGTTTACATGCGTTCTTTCATGTCCAAAGGCTATCCAAAATAGGGATAAGCTCTTTGGGTAAACTAATTACTTCGGAGGGTAGATGTTGATGTTTCATTCTCTATTGTTTACAGCTTTCTTTTTCTGAGTGAAGCGAAGGTCTTATACTTCATTTTGCTTTATGTTGGACACATACACCTCCTGAACGGCTGAACCAAGCCGCGTAAAAATTGGGCACGGTCATAGTGACCAACCACAGGAAGGTAGAAATCTGAAATGGCCCAAATTGGTACACAGGGGTACGGGGTTTTCTCTTTAGCTACAGGAATGTAAGGGTATTAGTAACTTCCCTTAACCTTGATATTGTTGCATCTAATAAATTTCATAGTTCATCTTTACCATTATCATATCAAAATGTATTTTTACAGAGTAGTAAAAACTATTCCCACCCAAAAAATTTGGTTACTGATTGTCTCACTTTCATTTGATGTACTATAATTAGTAAGAATTAATAGTTCATAAAGGACATTACTAAATGAACGTGCCAGACTCTTATTGGTCTATACACATGAAAGAAAATTACTAAGAACTTTGCCACATTAAAGTCAAGTCAGAGGATAATTAATACTCTCTGAACATTACTTTATTTAACACTTTAGAATATTTAACTTCTTCTTCTACTCCTGTAACTCTACAAATTGTCTCCAACGGGCCAACGGGCGCAGCTAATCTAGATCTATTCGAAACATATCAGAAATAATTGTGTGTTCGCTTTCATATTTTTCTTCACCGCATGATGAGGCAGCTCTCTATTTACCAGGATTCTTAGTGTGACCATGCTCTCTTTGTACATTTTTTTTAATTACCATAAACACTTCAGGAATTTATGGTAATCTTTTTGTCCTTCCATTTTGGTTGATATGATATCTATATATATAAAATCCAAATTTTTTTATTTCTCGATTTAAGTATATTGTATTTTCCAAAATATAGGTATCTCCATTTTCTCTAACAAATGAATATAATAATTTACTTAATAATATTGTTATGTATTAATATACGTATTCCTTTAATTATCTAATATTTTAGTCTCTTGCTGTACTTATCAAATAATTGATAGTCTAGTAGTCAAAAAGACCATCTTTAGTTTTACAATTATAGTTTTTCTTCGTGTAATTTCCTAGATTTGCTTTGACATCAAATACATGTATGCATTTATAATACGTATAAACATACACACACACACACACACACACATATATGTATATATATATATATATATTTAAAAAACGGGTACTGTCACTGAATGGTGTTCAAGGACTCTTAGAGCTAACTATAAGCAACTTTTGGAAAATTGGTTTCTCTTTGAAAAAGCTGGTCTATTGTGATTCATTGTCGTGAAAACTCCCAATTCAAAACTTAGAATTTCCTGCGGAAACGTCTCATTTCACCTATTGCATTATTTCTTACTCCTTTATTTTTCCACTTATTTTTATTTTTACGTAATGCAAATTTTCGACTCTTTTTTTTATAAGAATGCAGGTATAGAGATATTTTATGCTTGTTTATCGTTGTGGAAAATTGTTTATTTACTCGTTGTTTAATTTGATTTATGTTAACTAATTTTACTGTAATTTGTATTTTGTTGAATGCAAAGATTTAAATACGTCAGACAGACATTATTTGTCTGTAGTCATGGTTTTACGTGTATTTTAATGTACATAATGTATACTAGATGTGCAATGAAGTCTGCTTGCAATATTGAGCTGAGGGCGCATAATTGACAGTTAATGAGTCAATAAACAGCTGATAGTTATCAAATAAACATTTTTATTTATAAACAGCTGAATCGGATCAAAAATAGTAATATTTCTAATTTTTAATTACAAAGCATTTTTTTCTTGTTTTTCTATTCTACCGCCCTCTTAAAGAGCTTTCCAACTACATGCATCATGAAGGGCTGTTACTTTTTGTACCCCGTACCCCTGTGTACCAATTTGAACCATTTCAGATGTCTACCTTCATGTGGTTGATCACTATGACCGTGCCGAATTTAGTAAGGATCGGTTCAGCCGTTCAGGAGGAGTATGTGTCCAACCAAATGCAATGTGAAGTACAGGACCTTCGCTTCGCTCAGCTCAACTATCTACAGGGATTAAATGAAAAAAAATGAAATTAAGAAAATAAATTAGTAAAATTAAAATTAATTCGTTCGAGAAAACTCAGAGGATATTGCTCTTATACGTCTTGGTCATTGAAAAAAAAGTCCAGTCATGCACCATAAATTAATGAGCGAACTTTCAAAGAAATCTGCGTATTATGAATTATTTTTNTGTATATATATATATATATATTTAAAAAACGGGTACTGTCACTGAATGGTGTTCAAGGACTCTTAGAGCTAACTATAAGCAACTTTTGGAAAATTGGTTTCTCTTTGAAAAAGCTGGTCTATTGTGATTCATTGTCGTGAAAACTCCCAATTCAAAACTTAGAATTTCCTGCGGAAACGTCTCATTTCACCTATTGCATTATTTCTTACTCCTTTATTTTTCCACTTATTTTTATTTTTACGTAATGCAAATTTTCGACTCTTTTTTTTATAAGAATGCAGGTATAGAGATATTTTATGCTTGTTTATCGTTGTGGAAAATTGTTTATTTACTCGTTGTTTAATTTGATTTATGTTAACTAATTTTACTGTAATTTGTATTTTGTTGAATGCAAAGATTTAAATACGTCAGACAGACATTATTTGTCTGTAGTCATGGTTTTACGTGTATTTTAATGTACATAATGTATACTAGATGTGCAATGAAGTCTGCTTGCAATATTGAGCTGAGGGCGCATAATTGACAGTTAATGAGTCAATAAACAGCTGATAGTTATCAAATAAACATTTTTATTTATAAACAGCTGAATCGGATCAAAAATAGTAATATTTCTAATTTTTAATTACAAAGCATTTTTTTCTTGTTTTTCTATTCTACCGCCCTCTTAAAGAGCTTTCCAACTACATGCATCATGAAGGGCTGTTACTTTTTGTACCCCGTACCCCTGTGTACCAATTTGAACCATTTCAGATGTCTACCTTCATGTGGTTGATCACTATGACCGTGCCGAATTTAGTAAGGATCGGTTCAGCCGTTCAGGAGGAGTATGTGTCCAACCAAATGCAATGTGAAGTACAGGACCTTCGCTTCGCTCAGCTCAACTATCTACAGGGATTAAATGAAAAAAAATGAAATTAAGAAAATAAATTAGTAAAATTAAAATTAATTCGTTCGAGAAAACTCAGAGGATATTGCTCTTATACGTCTTGGTCATTGAAAAAAAAGTCCAGTCATGCACCATAAATTAATGAGCGAACTTTCAAAGAAATCTGCGTATTATGAATTATTTTTTTTTTTTTTTTTTTTTTTTTTTTTTTTTTTTTTTTTTTTTTTTTTTTTTTT
>KZ651193.1:1002070-1016455 GCA_001010745.2 Gerris buenoi
TATTGGCTTATGATAATATAGGAAAATTTTGGTTTAGAATTAGGATGGGTAAAAAAAAATGGGTACACACGGGTAGGTACGGGGTACAAAAGTCAAAATAGTATTTACCAGCTCTTTAAGAGTACAGTAATTGTTGTTATGTACACGTACCTTTTATCATATTTTCATATAAGAGGGGGGTACAGGGTACATTGGAAAAAACAAGATTTCATGCTATGTTTTACCCTAAATTGTCAAAATTTTACCCCTAAATGAACTCCAAAAATGCTGGCCTACGAACTCATCCTTTCTTTTGATATTATTGACATTTTAAAATTTGTTTGAAATTTTTAAGTGCATCCTAAGGGGAGATGTCGTCTGGAGTGACACATATATACACACATACATACATAAAAAAGTTTTAAAATTTAGGCATCGATTCAGAATGGACTAAAACTGATTTCCATGCATTTTTTTTTTTAAATTCGCATTACAAAATTTTTGAAACCATTGCAATAGCTAAATTTTCTTCGAAAAATCGCTAAAACACCTGCATCTTTATTTGTTATTATTTCTGATTTAATATAAAATATCTTTTAAAATAATCACTCTATTATATAATCTTTAGTTTATCAACTAGAATTTATTATTTATTGAATTTATTCTTAAGCAAATAAATTCAACTATGATAATTCTAAATAAACTAGACCTTCAAGTAGTTTAAATATGAAGTTAAAATTTCCTTTATGTACTGCGGTATTTACAAGCAAATTTTGCCTTCACTTCTGCACTGGTTTAAGTTAAATTTGAATTATACATTTAATAGAGTCATAAAGAGTAAATTAAGTCGAAGTTCGATCGAAGTTAATTATAGAAAATATGTGTTGTGATGATAATTTTGTAATTCTTTCTTCTTTTTTTGTATTTTTATACTGAGTGTTGATGTTGTTCGAACCCGTACAACATGTAATTATTGGCCTGAATAGATGCATCATGTAATATAAATTTAAATAATTGTATCCTGAACGTAGAATTAAATACGTGTAATTAATTTGATTTAATGTCAGAGTTTGGGATGATGATACATTCAGTTTGACATATGTTTCTTTGTTCTTGTTTTGTGATGCTTCGTTGACTTTACAAAATGCACTGGTGGCAAGCCATTAATTAATGGCTGTTTGTTATTACATGATAACTTGCTGGGAAATGAGCCAATTAGAGAATGTGGTGATAAAATAAACAAATAGAAAATAACAAAAAATATTTATATACATATATCTTAGTGACAGCTTAAGACTTTAAATCTTAAAGTAGCTTGCAGCAGCTTTAAAAACCTCAGCCAAATGGATGGTCCAGAATTCCAATAAAATACTTGTAAATCAATTTCATCTCATCCTGTCTTACCTTTAACAGACCTATCGTATAGTATGATAATAGTTTACATGCGTTCTTTCATGTCCAAAGGCTATCCAAAATAGGGATAAGCTCTTTGGGTAAACTAATTACTTCGGAGGGTAGATGTTGATGTTTCATTCTCTATTGTTTACAGCTTTCTTTTTCTGAGTGAAGCGAAGGTCTTATACTTCATTTTGCTTTATGTTGGACACATACACCTCCTGAACGGCTGAACCAAGCCGCGTAAAAATTGGGCACGGTCATAGTGACCAACCACAGGAAGGTAGAAATCTGAAATGGCCCAAATTGGTACACAGGGGTACGGGGTTTTCTCTTTAGCTACAGGAATGTAAGGGTATTAGTAACTTCCCTTAACCTTGATATTGTTGCATCTAATAAATTTCATAGTTCATCTTTACCATTATCATATCAAAATGTATTTTTACAGAGTAGTAAAAACTATTCCCACCCAAAAAATTTGGTTACTGATTGTCTCACTTTCATTTGATGTACTATAATTAGTAAGAATTAATAGTTCATAAAGGACATTACTAAATGAACGTGCCAGACTCTTATTGGTCTATACACATGAAAGAAAATTACTAAGAACTTTGCCACATTAAAGTCAAGTCAGAGGATAATTAATACTCTCTGAACATTACTTTATTTAACACTTTAGAATATTTAACTTCTTCTTCTACTCCTGTAACTCTACAAATTGTCTCCAACGGGCCAACGGGCGCAGCTAATCTAGATCTATTCGAAACATATCAGAAATAATTGTGTGTTCGCTTTCATATTTTTCTTCACCGCATGATGAGGCAGCTCTCTATTTACCAGGATTCTTAGTGTGACCATGCTCTCTTTGTACATTTTTTTTAATTACCATAAACACTTCAGGAATTTATGGTAATCTTTTTGTCCTTCCATTTTGGTTGATATGATATCTATATATATAAAATCCAAATACCACTCACTGACTGACTCACTGACTCACTGACACATCACGATATCTCTGAAACCACTGGACCTACGACCATGAAATTTTGTAGGTGTGTTCCTCTTACCTCCTAGGTGCTCGCTAAGAAATGTTTTTAAAATCCGCCATCTTGATTCAAGATGGCGGCCATTTATACACAAAATTCTACAAACCAATATCTCCGGAACTAATTGCACTAGAACCTTGAAATTAAGAAGTTAGCTCCTTTTTATGAAATTAGTAACTTTAGATAAATGGTATACCAATCGGGCATTTTGAATCAAGATGGCGGCCATATATATATAAAAGTTAACGAATGTATGTACTTTATAAAAATCTACAGTTGTAGTCAGATCTTGATGAAAATTTGCACAATTGGCCTACAAAGCAAGGGGAAAAAACTGTCAACATGAATTTTCGAAATTTAATTTTTGTACACAGGGGTACGGGGTACAAATGTCAAAGTAATGAATACCCTTCATGATGCATATCGTTGAAAAGCTCTTCTAGAGTACAGTAATTGTTGTTATGTACAGTTTTATCATATTTTCACTTAGGAGGGGAGGGGGGGGGGTAAATTGGAAAATATAGCTATATCTTATATAAAAAGAAGAGTATCAGTATGATGGTATGTCTTTTATCCTAATTTGATGAATATTTACACACTTTTCCTTCAAAATAAGGTGAAGGTCACTGCCTACATGAGATTACGAAATTACAATTTTGGTACACAGGGGTACGGGGTACAAGTAATGAATACCCTTTATCTTCATGATGCATATCGTTGAAATGCTCTTTAAGAGTACAGTAATAATTGTTGTAATGTTTACGGGGTACAAATGACCAAGTCATGGATACTGGATACCCTTCATGATACAAAACGTTGAAAAGCTGTTTAAGAGAAAAGTAATTGTTCTTAAGTACAGTTTTGTCTTACTTTAATTTAGAAGGGGAGAGGTAAAATGGAAATTTATATCTAAATCTCTATATGTATATAAAATTCATCATAAGTGCGTATACATATGTATAGTTTTTTATACAAATCTACAGTTTTAGCCCGATCTCGATGAAAATTTGCACACTTGACCTTCAAAGCAAGGGGAAGGTAACTGTCCACGAATTTTCGAACTATAACTTTTTCAAAGGGGTACGGGGTACAAGTAATAAATACCCTTCATCTTCATGATGCATATCGTTGAAATGCTCTTTAAGAGTACAGTAATTGTTGTTATGTACCTACAGTTTTGTCATATTTTCATTTAGGAGGGGGATAAATTTAGGATATTTGCAAATTAAATTATCAAAGAGGTGGGGGGTATAAGTAGGAGGGATAGAATCTAGATATTCTCGAATAGTAAAATAATTTGTATGCTTTCCTGGTAGTTTATAAACTTATCAAATATAAAAACACTCCGTAGCGAAGCACGGGTATCCAGCTAGTACAATATATAAATAAAAATAAAAAATTGTTAAGAAAACGAAATAAAAAAACAAGAATTAAGAAGATATTTTCTTTTTAATATTGTTTTTATTTGCCTAATTACTATACAGATTTATAGACACTAACTGTAGACACTACTTTTTAACTGTAGACACTACTTTTTAACTGTAGACATTTATGTCGACAGTTAGTTTATAAATTCTTTAATTTCAAATACTGATTAAGCCTTTCTCTCTAAATTGTTCCTTGAATACTTTAAAACTACTTTTTGGCCACCCTAAGAACAACTTCGATGTATAATATAAAAAAAAACATTCCAGTAGGTACATATTGTTAAAAAAAACAAATTAATTTAAAAAAAAATTCCGAATTTATTTTCTAGAAGATAGCGTTCAAAAAAGTGGCTAACTAACATCAAGCTAGAATTTTGGGTAAAGTAAATCTTTCGGTGCCATTAAAGAATTTGTGGTCGGGCATAGCTTGGCAATAGTCAAACCGGTGGAAATATAAATAAATGTACAAACCTTCTGCGGTTTGATGATCACGCGTTTCGCATTCAGTAATAATAGGTAAGAAAACATTATGCAATTAAATGAATGTTGCATAATATAAAAAAAAACTCGTGCCATCATCTAACAATGCGACATGCATGAAAAACAATTTTAAAAATTGTCCTCACAACTTAAAATAATTATTTAGAGATAACCTAGATGGAGGAAAAAAAAAATGTTAGAAGAGATAACATCAGTTAAACTTAATGAAATTAATTGTCTGAATTCTGTGAATATTTTTAGGGGTGTTTTTGAAAATGTGAAATACCTAACCATAAAAAAAAAAATCTAATCTTTTTCTCCCAAACAATAACCATTTCCAGTATTCTGCATTGCTTAGTAGTTTCATCTATTTCCACTATTTTCTCTGCAGCTGATTTGTCTTTAACTAATATGTATTTTATTGCCAGTTAAAGATTTTAGAACTATTTTAGACTCAGATAACCACTGAAGATGATGTTATTAATATATATTAGGTTTGTTCCAACCACACCTCAAACTAGTTTCAAACTGTACGACGCATGTGCAAAAAACGTTCAAGAGTGGTCCGTTACGCATGCTTCGGACAGTTCCAAACCAGTTTGAAGTGTGGTTGGAACAAACCTAATATAAAGAAGGCATACGATTCCTCTAGCTGATAATAAACAAGCAACTTAGTAAGTATCAGCACATCAACCAGTCGATGGACTTCTCGAAAGAGAAGATTAATTGTATAAAGTTAATGTCCACAAAATGGTATGGAGCCGAGCAAGAAGTGATAGTAAAAGCTCTCTGGTACTTTTAAGGCCCAAATTTGATTATGGTAAATAATTAAGTAGTATTTGCCTCTTCAAGACCATCTCTGAACAAGGACTCTATCTTGAAACAGGCATGTAAAGGTCCATCCCATCATTATAATTTTTTCACGTTTTGATCACTGCTGAACTTTTTTTTTTGGCAGAAAAAGTTAAAAATAAGAATGTTTATAGACTATATTTGAATTCTATGACTACTAATAAGAACTTTTGTATTTTGAATTCGAGTCCTAAATTCATTAGTTTAGCTGTAAAATAGACTTAAAGTTTCAGTTTTAGCAGATCCAGAGCTCTCTTGCCGAAAAATTTCCAAGAATAAAAAATTCTTATTTTTAGGCATAGAATCCAAATCGAGTCTAAAATATGGGTTCTAATTCACTTATTTTTTTAATTATATAAACTGGACACACTTTTTCTGGACACAGAAAATGTTCAGCATTTATTCTGGAAACGCATTTATAGCCATTATAGAATCCTGAAATCCGCGTCTATCTATCTATTATAGTTCAGGAGATATTTAATGCAGCCCACAGATATTCATTTTTTAACTGTCAGCACACCACATAAAAATACTAATTGGTAGACTATGTTTTAATTAACCAGAACTAAAACTTTTAATCATTTCTCATACTCGCTCCAGCTTCGAAGACTTCCTTAGTTATTTTCTAGAGTTTACTGTAGTTTGGTTTATTGATTCTGTCTTTAAATTTTAACTTTCTAAGGATTGACTGTTCCACAACCACGCTGCTAATTAGATGTAATCTGCACTTAAAATTTGGTCATAAATGTAAATAAAACTTGAATTAGCTTAATTAGGTGGTTAATTGTTTAATTTTACGTAGATTATAAACCTATTAAATTAAATTTTGTTACTTTAAAAATAACACGTTCTAAAGCTAAGCACCAATCCAGTTAGTTGTCAGAAAAAATACACCGATATTATTAAATCACTAAAAAAAAAATTCTATTACAAATTAAATTTTTACGTTTTTGGTAGTATTCACGCTACGGAACATTTAAATAAAATTATAATTACTATTTACAACGGGAGACAAACAGAGAAAAATAGACTTCAGCGCCGGGACTCGAACCACGGACCTCCCCATATTACCAGTGCCGGTGCTCTAGCCAATTAAGCTACACTGAAGAATAATTTCCTGTCGATAACGATATCTATTGCCTTTAAATTAAAATTTCTATTACTATCACAAACATATTCTCTTCCATTTCGTACGGTGTCTTAATCCTTTTTTACATTCTGGTTAAATCTCTCACTGTCTTAGAAGATCAGACTTCTTATTAAATCAGAAGGGTTGTTGTTACTTGTTAACTATCAGTTTATAACTTCCTTCTCATGTTAACATTCAATTTACATTGTTAAACAATAGATAAAGTGAATTGCATATAACTTTAATGTCGACACAACGGGATGTAAAACAGGCGCCGCGCCGTTCCGATAAACTTAGAAAGGTAAGGAATCGTGAAGTAAATGAAATACCCAATTACATAATGACTGTGTTTACTAAACCATGTAATCAGTTAATACCCATCGATATATCAAACATCTTCGCAGAATCAAGAAAAACAACACGTTTCATTTGTTCTTATTCTTTTACATAACAATACTGACATGATTTTTGTTTTTGCTTTTTTTAGAACAAAAATATTATCAAGGTCGGTTTATGGAAAATAATAAAGTATGTGAATCTGTTCTCTGCAATTTTTCAGATTAAATTATTATAAATTGTTACTAAGTAACTCATTAATTTCACTGTACTTCTTTGTACAATGATTACTGCACGAGCGGTGCCGAAATTTAAGAAAAAAGTAAAGAAAGATCGGCATCTTTCATAAAATATTTTAGCATTTGCTGCATAATATAGGCGACCATTTTGTTATGTTTCTCACATCATGTACAATCCTTTAAACATGATCCTAAAAGTTTTTATTTTTACACTGTAAAATTTAATAAAATGTTCAAAATAATTAAATTTACCAAGTGGAAGAAATTTATCTATGTATAAGAAAGTTTAGTAGGGGAAGGTGGCAATAGATTTTTATTTAAATCTGGATTTTATTTTATTATATTATGAATTGATAAGTTATTGTCTCTAGACTTCGTTTAATACACAACTCAGACGAGGCAACTAGACAGAGTTAAGAACGAATCTCTATCTGGTCTACTGTCTACTGAGGGATGGTTTTTAAACTGCAATGCTTTCTCTGAGTCCTTAGACAAAACCAAGGACCCTGATATTTTCCTGCGTGTGTCTGTCCGTCCGTCCATCTGTCGTCTGCTCTCACGGCGGCACCTTTCGTCCGATCCCTTTGAAATTTGGCATGTTTGCGTGCATGGTATAGTACCTACCCACACAATTTAAAAATATAGTTACTTAAAACAATAAGGGTTAAAAATTTATTTTTTTTGAGACCGTGGGAGTATCATTATATGAAAGGGCACCTTGATTTTTTTCTGTTTTGATGGCAAAAATTATATAATTTTTTGATAGGGCGAGCGTAAGCGAGTTTAAAGTTGTGAAAAGTGCAAAAATTCAGAACATTCTTCGAGCAAAAGTAAAGATACCACTTTTTAGAAATTACGAGAAAAAAAATTATTTTAGATTTTATTGATAAAATGTTTTTTTTTTTTTTTTTTTTTTAATAATAATAATGCTCGTCTGGAAAGCTGCATGGATTTTTTCTACAAATCCATGAAAAAGATTTTAAACAAAAATAATAGCGGGTCAGGAAATACTATCCGATGTAAAAGCAAACTACCAAGAGAAATATCTAAACTATTAAAGAAGAGAAGACAGCTAAAAAGAGATGGGAAAGGCACAATTGAATTTTGCGAGATTTCAAAATTGATACGAAATGAGATGAAAAAATGGAGTAATAGGAAAAAAATTGATGAACTAGAGAGAGTAATAGAAAATGGGGGAAGTGTAAAGAACTACTGGAGAAGCCAATCATGTGGGAGAAATAAAATAATTGGAATGAAGGATAAAAGAGGAATAATGATGAAAGATAGGGGAGAGATTGTAGACGTAATAAGTCAATACTACACAGAACTATATAAGAATAGAGAAGAAGAAAACGGCAGCGTAGAAACTGGAAAAGAAGAAACGTTAAATAGAGATGAAGCACCGGTGATTTTAAGAGAAGAAGTAGAATGGGCGATAAGAAAAATGAAAAAAGGAAAAGCGAGCGGACAGGACAACATCACGGCAGAGCAAATCAAAGCAGGAGGGGAAACAGCTGTGAACGCTATTCTACATATCTGTAATCTTTGCCTGGAAAATAGAAAAATTCCTAATGCGTGGCTGGTAGCCCAGTTGGTACTACTGTTTAAAAAAGGAGACAAGTTTAACGTTGAAAATTACAGACCTATCAGTTTACTTTCTGTTTTGTATAAAATATTTATGAGTATAATAACAAGAAGAGTAGAAAGGAAATTAGAGGACAGAGTAGGAGTGACTCAAACAGGCTTCAGACGCAACTTCTCTACCCTAGATAATATCCTGGTGATTAAGCAATTAATAAGGAGGTCGCAGGACTATAAATTCCCTCTTATTATGGTCTTTATCGATTTTAAAAAAGCGTTTGACTCTATCATAAGAACTGCGATAACGAATAATGCGAAACAAGCTGGAATAGAGGAGGCATACGTTGATATATTACGTTATATCTATGAAAACGCTTCGTTAGAAATAAAGCTGGACCAGGAAAAAAGGAAAATAAAAGTAGAAAGAGGAATAAGGCAAGGTGACGTCTTATCTGGAAAAAGTTTTGTGGAAGTGCTAGAGAGTGCCTGCAACCTACTAGAATGGGATAATGTCGGAGTTAAAGTGGACGGAAAACGGCTTAACCTTTTGAAATTCGCAGACGACCTTGTGCTAATCAGTAACAGCGTAGATGAAGCCAAAAACATGTTAAATGAGCTAACAAGAAGGATGAGTCAGATCGGGTTGGAGATAAACATCAGTAAAAGCAGAGTAATGTCTTTGAACGCCAAGGATGAAGATATCAAAATTGGGGGCGAAATTCTAGAGAACGTAGATGAGTTTATTTACCTTGGCTCATTAATATGTAAAGAAAGAAATGCACAGGACAAGGAAGTAAGCAGAAGAATCACGCAAGGATGGAAGGCTTTTAACATCTACAGACACCTCTTTAAATCGGACGTTGGCATGCAGGCTAAGAAGAAGCTTTGGACGATGTGTGTTGCCCCAGTCCTAACATACGGAGCAGAGACATGGACTTTGACGGAAATGATCGTAAAGAAGATGAGAGTAACACAGAGAGCCATGGAAAGGTGTATGATGAAAATAACTAGAAGAGACAGGAGAAGAAACAGCTGGCTTAGAGAACAGACGGATTTAGAGGACATCGGAAAAACTATAATAGAAAGGAAATGGAACTGGGCAGGGCATATTGCAAGGGTTAAGGACGACAGATGGACTAAGAAAATGATAGACTGGTACCCTAGAGAGCTTAGAAGAGACAAAGGAAGGCCAGGACAAAGATGGGATGAAGAAATGAGGAGGAGCTGTGGAGGAGCGACATGGCAGAGAGTTGCGCAGGATAGGAACGAATGGAACAGAATGAGAAGTGTCTATAGTGAAGTATGGATGTATAAGAATTAAAATGTATAATTTTGTTATTAATCAGTAAAATTATTATGATTTAGAATTTTTTTTGGTATATCATTATGTATAGCCGACTAACAAAGGCTATTCAAACCTATAGAAATAGGTACCCACGGCCTATAGCCGATTTATGACAAAAAAAAAATAAAATATATATATAAGTGTGTGTGTGAGTGTATGTATATATTATATGTATGCGTGTGTATTAATATGCATGTAAAATAGATATATATTATTATTAATTATGTATTTTAATTATGTATAGAATATATCAATATCATCATATAAATATTTATGTAGTCAAAATTGTATATGATGTCATAATAAATGGTTTATTATTAATATTATTATTTAATAATGCTCGTTTGGATGTATTTATTACTACGTTTTTATTAACTTGGTTTCTTGTTTGTTTGTTTGTTTGTTTGTCTGGTACAAATCTTGCAATCGAATTTTAACTAACATCCCGAGTAGCTAGACATTTGAAACTTTCAGAACAGCTCAGAACAAGATGACAATGCATTATTTTAATGATTTTAGTCATTTTTCAGTAGAATTTAATTAGTTTTCAGCAAATTTGCTGTATGAAAAGTTAGTTCGGAAAAAATCCGCAAGTTATTTTATTTGTTTTGTCATAACCTAAATATTTACAATCCTTTGACCTCCCCAATATTTACTTCCTTTGACAGATTTCAAATATAAGATTTTTTATTGAGAGGTAAACATTGAATGACAGCAAAAAATAATAAGTAAACCAAGTGAACAAAAAATAAATTAATTGAATTAAAAAACGTAGTATATAAAAAGTTCTTTTTATCTTGTAATTATATGTTTATAGTCCGGTTAACTGGCAAAACATTCTTTATCAGTAAGTTTTTTTTATGTATTTTAAGAATATCAGACCCATAGGTTAATACAAAGTAGGCTTTTTAGCATTTTCCGTTGATACTAATTAAACAATACCATGTTGCCTGCGGACCCTCGCTGTGCGCTGACTAGCACACACTTGACCTGTTTATTTAGATTTTCGTTCTTGGTAACTCTCTTCTTCACAAATAAATTGCTTAGAACATTGAGATTTATGCAGTCTCAGACGATGTGTCAACTCTAAGATGACAACTAGTACAGTATGCGTATTTAAAGTTTTGACTTTTGACACTCAGATTGGCCAACCTAAAGGAGGAAAAAAATAAATCCACTAGGCCTGTGAGAGGGGTGGTTCTAGTGACATTTTTGTTAGCCTAGTTGGCCCGACCTTCTAGAATTAACAATCCTGACTTCTCATTGGCTCCCCACTCCAATTTTTCGGATTTTCCCGCTCTGTCAGCAGTCAAAACTTAAGATAATCTTACTGTAGTTTAAGCCGGCTTTATACAATAAACTCGTGGAATAAAATGATGGAATGACGTCTTTCTTTATTCCTTCTGTAACCTGCTATGTTCTTGGTAACAAATAAATAATACAAATGAAATGGTAATTAATCAACAGATAATAGATATAAATAAAAATCTCTTGTCCTTGATTATACGCTGGAAGTAATATAGATTAAATATAGAATTAGCCCGTAAAAAGTATAATTATGTAATAAAAAAATTTCAATGTAAATTGGATTGCGGGACTGAAGAGCTACTTTTTTGATTCTGGTAGGGAATCCCCAGTTGCTATTGCAACATTGACTACAGATGTAGTTAATACTATGAAATTAATTAATTTTTTTTAATAATATTTATTTTATTTTTTCTTTGAATAATTGTGATATTTTAATTATCGGAATTCAAAATTGACTTCCTAATATTAAAGATTTCGTTTCCATTAGCATAATTAACGATATGGACCATGTGAAAACATGCCAAAGTTCTTATAATTCTCTTTTGCTCATCATTATGTAAAACAAAATGTTATTTTATTTTATAAAAAAATAAGTAAATAGCACGTATTATTTCTTTTAAAAGAATTATTTTCTAACATTACTTTCTCGCTCGGTTCATTATATTATATTCTCAGAAAAAACCTAACCGTGAAAAAAGGGCCAAAATAAAGTAAATAATAAATAAGCCAAAAGTTGAAATAAAATATTAACTTTTGGATTTTGTTTCTCTCAGTTACACGGCTATAGCTACATAAGTGCAAAATTTCAAGTTTCTAGCTATTCTGGAAGTCACTTAAGTCAGTAGTGAGTCAGTAACAAAAATGTCAATTTTGAAAATCCCTCCTTTTGAAGAGGTTATGCATGTTAAGAGCTCAATTTTGACAGTTTCCTATGCTACTTAACCTTAATTTATGTTTCAAATTTCAAAAGGCCATCGTAAGAGGAGATAAATGAGTGAGAAAAACGGGGTTAATTGGTTCCAGTAAAGTATAAACTGAATGCTTACTGTAACGTGAAAATTGATTTGTTTTAGTTCTTTTATCTACCGTGAGAATGCATGGAACTCTGCTTTCTCTTAACTCTGTTTCCAGCCCTTCCTGAAGGGCTGTTAAACTAAAGGGGAATAAATGAAGAAGTTTTACTGAAATTTGGCAAACTTAGCACATGCCGTTTTGGCATAATTACAGGTTAAAACAAAAATAAATTTTAATTTTATTAATAAAAATTTAAAATAAGAGCTTATTATTAGGCTTGCTTAAGACAAAGTCAAGTTCAAGTTTAGACGCACCGATTTCTACAAGACTATATTGAGATCGAAGAACGTTTAGAAAAGCTTAAGTAGTTATAATTTGTTAATAATAACTGAATTTTATAATAATTCAATTAGTTAATGACTTAATTTTTGAATAATGTTTTAATGTTAATATTAAAAATGTTAGCATGTATGTAACATATGCTTATAAAACAATAAATGAATAAGAAGTCTTAAATTTAAATATCCTTAGAGAAAGTGAATATACGACGAGAAAAGTAACATTTGCAACAATTTTATTATTACGAGTATACAAGCAAACTTTTATTTAATTCCTTTCTTTTCTTTTATTTTTCTTTTTGAACGTTTCTTATTATTTCTTATGCTGGTGCTGGTTGCTCATATTTCATTTAGTTTTGATTAATGTTCAAAACCCATCAAGGGCTCTTATTTGATTTTTAAATGTCTCTTTCAATTTTTAATATCTTTTAATGTAACTAGATAATTTAGATCTTCTTCTTTTTATTTAATACCAAGTATGTCCGGTCTTACTTTTTAATTTATTTCTTATAAATTAATTCATTCATGTCGGTAATTTTAGTCTTTGAATAAATTCATCATTAAAACTAATTATGCTTGACATTATAAGCTATGTCTTCAAAACTTTCCTCCTCAAACAATATTATACTTATTTTTTTAAGGGCATTGTCAAGATTCCTAAGCAATGTAACACCTTCCGGAAGTTAGGCCCTTCATACCGATATACTAATAGATGTATATCAAATCCCAAAGAGGTGACACATAGTGAGACGTGACCTAAACCTCGCAGGATGCATTAATTAGCCGACCTTAAAGCTGTCAGTCAGAACTTTTACAAAAAAGTTTCTCACAGCAATGATCTTGAACTTAAAAAACCCAAATAAAAAAAAAACCTAGTTGGTGATTCACTGATTTTTTATTTATTTATTTTTTTTTTAATGCAAACTCTAAAATAAGTTGAAGAAACTTGAGTGGCATTGTTTTCACGCGTATGTAGTATCTGAATTAATTAATCTTTTAAAACTGTTCAACTACCACCGTAGTATTGCTATTAAAAGTATTTAGGCATTTCTTTAGATTGTTACTCCCCCTATAAGAAAACCAGAGGAGAGTAGCAATCTAAAGAAGGTGTACGGAATGTTCTTCTTTAGACTGTTACTCCACTTATAAAAACAGAAGTATGATATTCCTTTGTCCCAAAGTATTTTGGATTAAACACCGTTTGTCTTAATTGTTATTTAGTCTAAGTTATTAATACTCTAAAAATCATAGGGGAGTAACAATCTAAAGAAGTTCTAACATTTAAATATTATAGAAAACTGGATATCACGAATCTTAAAGAATACCTAAGTTTAGAGCTAAAATAATTTCTCGATTGCTCTGTCAGTTTATAATTTTCTTGCACCTGAAATTGAAGAGCTTAATTTATGCCTCTCTTTGTTTTGACAAATAAATTAGTCGAAATCTCAAAATGGAATCTATGTACTATCATAATATTTTCTCTCTTTATAACCTACGCTATGTATAAGAGATGGTAAAAAGAAGACTATTTCGTTTAAAAAAAGAAAATAAAAATTATTACACGAAGAGTTTTCCTTAAAGGAATAACATAATAAAAAATCATATCTTATTTCTATAACAAAGGTATTAGTTTATCTCACATAAATCGTTAATAGCAGAAAGTTAATATAAACTATTCTTGTGTAAAAAATAAAATAAAAGCTGAAGTTTATCCGGCTCTAAATAAAATCCCAGGATGTAACTAATAGAATTGTGATCTCATACATCACCCAGTATAATATAACATAAATGTATTCTTATGAAATTGATAATTAAATAAATAAATAAAAAATATTGTATAACTTTACTTCTCACCTTTAGAAAATCTCTATGGAATTTGACGAATACACACAGACACAAATCTATATATATATATA
>KZ651193.1:1024890-1038506 GCA_001010745.2 Gerris buenoi
CGTAAAATTTCCTACAAGAATCCCGAAGTACGGTAGTTTCATTCGGGGAAATTATTTTTGCATTTGTACTGAATTGGTTGAGATCCTGTCCGTATCGAATAATTTCACGCCTGTAGTAACATTCAAACCGCCATTATTATTATAACAAGTAAGCGCGCTTCCCGTAAGTGCAAATTATTAAATGTGAAATTTTAATAGCTGTATATACTTTTTCTACACTTAAGGACCTTTAAATCGATGTATCAAATGTCACGGTGACTAAAAACGTTTTTAGTCGCCCACCATATTGGCCGCCATCTTGAAAATATTAAGTGAAATTTTAATATTTGCATATTCTTTTTAAATACTTCAAGACCTTTAAATTGATATATAAAATGTCTGGTGTGTGAGTCTCTGTCTATATATAGAAACTCTCCCTTTGTCAGATTTTTTTTTTCTTCTTCTTCTTTTTTTCTTTCTTTCTTGTGGTGCGGGCCCCCTTGTGGTGCGGGCCCCTAGGCTGCAGCCTATGAAGTCTGTGCTTAAAAGCGGCCCTGGTAATACTATACAATTTTTCTGACAGGAGTAGTACTATACTATTTTTCTGACAATAGTATAGTTAACTTAGTGCGTAGGCTTCCGCGGGTAGACTCGTGATAAGCAGCTTGGAAGCGAAACGTCGGACTTATACCTCATCGTGATGCGGATATCACCGGAAAACCAAGCTGTTCAATAAGAGTATAACTAATATACTTTTCTGACTATAGAATAACTAATCTGCTATAATTTCAAGACTATAACATATCTACTTTTATGACAAGAGTATAACTAATCTACTTTTATGACAAGAGTATAACTAATCTACTTTCATTTCAAGACTATAACTTATCTACTTTTATGGCAAGAGTATAACTAATCTACTTTTATGGCAAGAGTATAACTAATCTACTTTTATGACAAGAGTAGTACAATACAATTTTTCTGACAGGAGTAAAACTAACTTAGTGCGTAGGTTTCCGCGGTTAGACTCGTGAAAAGCAGCTTGGTTTGGAAGCGAAACGTCGGACATATACCTTATCATGATGCGGAAATCGCCAGAAAACCAAGCTGTTTAATAAGAGTATAACTAATCTACTTTTCTGACTAGAGTATAACTAATCTACTTTAATTTCAAGACTACAACTAATCTACTTTTATGACAAGAGTATAACTAATCTACTTTTATGACAAGGGTATGACTTATTTACTTTTATGACAAGAGTATAACTAATCTACTTTTCTGACAAGAGTAATAATTTTCTTCTTTTATTACAAAAGTATAAATATTATTCTTTTATTACAAGAGTATTATTATTATTCTACTTTTTTGACAAGAGTATGTAATACAATTCTACTTTTCTGGTAACAATAACACTGTCCTACTTTTCGGAGAGAGAACGAAGAATTCTCCCTTACTATATTTCGTAAAAATAAATTTTCTTACGAACTGTAAGAAACTGTGCAAACAAGCTTAAATATTGTTTTATTTGGAAAATTACTCGTATTATTCTGAAAATGTATTTTAAAATTCTTTTTGGAATCTTTATAAAATACATTTATTATTTTCTTTTTAGAGAAAATCTACTCTATAGATTTTTATTAAGTTTTTTATTAGTTAGTGTAAATTCTAGCTGATATAACAATTTTAAAGTTATTAAGTATTGGCTCTTTGTTCGTAAGTTATTTCAAGTTAAATTTGTTGTTTACTTTATTTCAGTACCTTTACTCGGCACTACTAAAGCCTTATAGTTTATTCAGGTATTTTTCAGAGTTAAGAATGAAAGGGCCACCCCCCTCGGTAGTCAGTGATTTCCCACCCCCGGTACCACCCCCACAGGGAGGCGGTATCATGACGTCACGACTCCTATATAAACCTGCCCCCGAGGCTGGCATACCTCCAAATAGACAAAGCACCGCTCTTTAGCAATTGGTTCTCTTCTGATCTAGTCACACATCTCATCTCATATACTTAACTAAGTTCAGCTTCGCGCTTAACTTCCAACACCAATAAGTAAGCGCGACTTCATTTTATTCTTGCTTCTTAGAATATACTTATTTTTATAAAATATATATATATATTATTATTGTTTAATATTACACATATTTTATCATACTTTATTTTACCATATAAAATGTATTTTTATTTATTATGCTATTAGTAATTTTTTTACTAAGGGCAATTGACGGCTAAGGTCTAATAGACATGTATATTAATGTTTATAATTTATTTTACATTTTTAAAGAGCTACAGAATCAGATTACAAAGATAGGCTTTGTTACTAAGATTAAAATAAATAAGTCAGATATTAGTATAAGTAAAAATGTAAACAATATTGCTTTTAACTCGTATATAATTTTAAATCTAGTATATAACTAAGTTATATTATTCCTACATATAATTATGCATAATTTAATCTTATTTGCTTTACCGACTGCTATTTTATAAACATTTTCTCTTAACCTATCTTTTTGAACTTATTTTATTTTCTTTCGTTTACTGTTATTATTATTATTTTTTTTAAATTTACATTACTCATTTTTTACTTTTTAAGGTTTGCGCTTAACTTATTAGAAATTATGAATATTCCAAAATAAGGGTAATAAATAAGTGTCGAGGTTTCTTGAAATCATAAGTAAGGTAATGGAATGAGCGAATTTGTATAATTCATTGTCTAGAAACCAATTTATATATTATATTATAACAATTTAAATATTAAAAATTATTTTATAATTCTATCTTTCAATAATATTTAAATTTTAAATAATAATAATATTTACAAAATAAAAATGATTATAAGATTTTCAGTCTGTGCTGCTTATTCGTCAATTACGCATTTCTATTTTCAATTTGAATTCTATACAACCCCAAGATTCATATTTGCTTTCGAGATTACCGAAGGTAATGAAAGTGATCGTTCGGAAGAACTAACATTTTTTAGGTCTCCGATTTAAAAAATTCCATGACCAAAATCCGTTTCAGACATCAGGGAACATGTTTGGTTCCGTGTGTGTCTGTCGGTTTGTCGTTCAATTTTTGCGAACCATAATATCTTAAAAATTACTCGTCTGATGTTATTGAATTTTGGCTTGTAGATCATAATTAGCCCATTGTTGGTCCCATGTAAGTTTCGTCCTTCTGCGCCTATTTTGTTTTTCTTCCACATGCGCGCAAACATATATTTATTTACACCTATACATTTTCAAACGTATACCTACATCTGATATTTAAGTAATTTTGATAGTTAGTCGAAAGAAGCCCGCAGATTTAATTTTGTTAATTATATTCATATCAAAGACGCTAAACTAAGATTTTTTTTTTTTTTTTTTTTTTTTTTTTTTTTTTTTTTTACTCTACAATTTGGTTAAATCGCCTAAATTACCTTATAATTTGTTTCTTTCATCGCCTTTCGACAATAATTATAAATTATAATAAGCAATACTATAGATAACCATTTGAAAGTATTTATTACAAAATAGGCTACCCATGTTATTAATACAGTATAAAAGCATTTAAATTGCTTTTCATAAAGAAATATAGTTTCTGATATTCCACCCTACTAGAACTATAAACATCAATGAAATAGTTTTCCTTTTTAAAACTTTAGTTGACTGAAATAACAATGCATCAATATAGGTCGTTTCCCCAGGAAATAATATCACTTCTGAGATAATAGTGATAAAAAGTGGGAAATGGGGGTCCCGCAGACTACACATTGGAGAGTTCAGCGATCATAGAATCCTTAAACGGAAAGATTTCCAACTCCTCTCTTTATCTACCTGTGTTAGACTACTAGCACTCCACGGGAATTTGGCGGTTAATATTGTAACTAAATCTTTTACACCATTCAAAAGATGTAAAACTTCTTGATTCAAAGAAACAAATTAATAAATTAATTTGTCAATTTACTAGATTCGAACCCGGGAACTTTCGCATTTTGAGCTATCGCGCATCTCATTCGGCCACCAAGGCTGTTTTTATTTTTGTATTGTTTATTTACAAAATAGTACAAATGTCAAAATATCATAAGTAGTTTACAATTTTAACCACCATATTCCCGTGCAGCGTTAGTGCTCTTACACCTCTAGAATACTGGAGTTATACCCCTGAACGGAAGAGAGTTTAAATAAGACGTAAAAAAATTAACGTCATACGTCTTTCTCATGTCAAAATTATTGTGCATGCGCACGTATAAAATTGTCGTACTGTGAAAAGACGTGATACTTTTATCTGTCACTGTTGTCGTATCACTTTTTCCACTTTATTTTGTTACGTTATTTGTGTTTATTTTCTGAAATATGACAAATTTAAAACAAAACCGTCGAAAACAAAAAATACTTCACTACGTCTTTTGTTACGTATTACTTAAACTCAATTATGAAAACATACGACTTTTTGTTCTTGTTATGACGTTAAAATTAAAGTATCACGACAATCAAAAGTACGTCTTATTTAAACTCTCTATTAATAAAATCTAAACAATATTTCCTCTAATAACTTTATTTGAGATCAACATACCCCAACAATTTTTTTTAACTCGGCAGGTTTTGCTGACGATAAATACATATTATCATCAAATACATATCCTGCAGCAGCATCTGATAAAGTACAGGAACACCTTAAGACCTAGAAACATGGCTGATGGCTAAGAAAATAGAGAATACAATTCAACGAAATGAAAAGCGTACACGTAAAATTCAGTCTAAACAATGATATTCGAACCGGTAACTCTGATACAAATGTGGGTACACTACCTTGGGTTACACTTGAATAGGCGTTAAGCATGGGCGCATCACACAAAACTTAACACACAAGACTGCAACCGGCGCTACTAACTTTTACACAGGCTCTTACACCATACATCTAAACTCATCTCATCACTCATCACACATAACATAACAATAAAATATTACTTATTTATAACACCATAATTAAGCCTACTTAGTCATATGGTATTGAAGTCACAAGATGCACCAAGCGTTTCAACTCTTACTATATCCAATCCCTTCAATCCAAAATCCTCGCTCCTTTTTATGTCTCCAACTTTACCCTTCACAATGACCTCAAAGTTCCCTTTGTTCGCGACCTAGCCACCCCCAATACAAATCTTTCCATATTCAATTTCACACCATCCTAATTCTTTAATCCACAACCTAACATCATCATTCACGCCTTGTAACCCTCCTTGACGTCTAAAAAGACAGTGGTCCTATGACCTATTAAACTTAAACATCAATTAATATAATGCAATATTCATGTCTGTAATACTTTGAGTACTGTCAATGGACAGTTTCTCATATAATTTTATCATTGTTATCTTTATATGGCTTATCTTGTAGTCTATGTAGTTAAAATAGTCAAATAAATTAAAAAGAAAGGCACACCCGCGGATAGTGCAAGAGTAACTTATCATACTTTAGTCATACAACCCCAAGACTATAGAAAAAATAAATGCATCAAATTAATCTAACACTATAATTAATAAGATATGAATTAGCCACCGTTATGAATAGAATAATAAATTAGAATGGAATTAGGGTGGTACCAGGGCCGGATTTCCCACTAGGCACTATAGGCACATGCCTAGGGGCGGCAGCACCAGGGGGCGGCAGCGTCCGCGGAGCTATTGCTTGACGACCTAATAGAGGCACATGCCTAGGGGCGGCAGCGGCCGCGGAGCTATTGCTTGACGACCTAATAGACGAGTGTTTAGCAATATAGGCAAGAAGAAAACGAATTTATAGTATACTTTAATAGTAAACCAATTTAACCATATTTAAGTAAATTTAAATATGTCGACACGTTTGCAGTGAGTTAATTTGTTTATTGCTTCCGAGCTTACCGAAGGTAACGGAAGCATTGTGTTCACTTTTGAGAATAAAAAAGTTTTATGCCTCCGATTTTAAAAATTCCAAGACAGAAATCCGTTTCTGATATCAGGGAACATTTTCGGTTCCTTGTCTGTCTGTCTGTCGGTCTGTGTGTCCGCGAATCATGAAACGTGCGACGATAACTTGAGTAAATGTCGACCGATTTTGATGAAATTTGGTAGACACGTTCATTTTACCAATGCCCAGGACGAGTACGTTGGACAACGTAATCCGTTCAAGTGTTCACGCGCAACGCTCGCTTAAACGTGAACTTTAAATTTAAAATTAGAATTTTCGGTCGGGAAAAAAATCAAACCTTATCTATTCAATGAGACGAACATTTTTTTCAAATACAATTTTTTAGTAAAACCTACAGCGATACCCCTATGAAGTTTTAAAGATCGCTAAATACTATTAATTGTTCTTACACAATAAAGTAATATAACGTTAATGTTAATACAATAAAGTACATGATAGGATGCGAGGAAGCTATGTGCCACACTAATTGGCAGTGTATTTTTTATTTAGCTATGAATATTTTTATTAGTGTAATAAATATCTATAATATTATTTTCTCTACAGGGTGACTCACGATAAAATTTCATAAAGAAACTGGCTGATTCAATGGATCAAATGCAAAAAAAAATATCGAGTAAGCATATGCCCATATCTCAATAGTCTCGAGATATCGATTTATTTCATTTTTAAAGTGCTTCGCGAAAATTTTCAAAATGCCTAATATCTCAAAAACTAAATGAGATAGAGAAATTGAGCTAAGGGCTAATTTTAAAGAGCATAAAAAACCTTTCAGAATCATTCATTTATTTCCAAATTCTCAGCTGCTAAGCATCTTTTAAGTTCTGTTACATTCAAAAATTTGGATTTTTTAAAATTCGACCACGAAATTCCAGAGCGTATTTAAGGGATAATTAAGGGATGTTAGAAGTGTGGCGTTTTCAGAAAAATTCTGCTTTTCCCAAGCTTTCAAGTGGTATAATTAAAGAATAAGATCGGACTAGTATTTGAATTATGGGGGATTGAATGTTACCTGACGTGACATTTTTTGGTCAGGATCACAACCAATTCTAGTACAAAAGCAAAAAAGGTTTCCCCGAACGAAAGCACAACACTAAGTGTTTATTATAGGAAATTTGACGCTGAACAAAAAAGTTCCTTAAACATGGACCTGGAACAGCTTAGTTTTCGAGATATTCGCGAATAAACATTTAAAAAAATCACAGGGAAGTACTTGCGATCAAGTACTTTTTTGGGGTTTGAAGATAATTAAGCCCTTTATAATGATTTTTTTTTCGACCTCAAGGAAAAGTCCCTGGTTCGATCCTCCGGGGGGTCATAATATTTGACAATATATTTGACGTTTTTTATCCTTACAATTCTCAAATACTATGCTTTTTACCGTAATACTCCTTGATGCAAATCTTGTAGAGATTTGAATTACACAAATTTTAGTTCTCTACACTCTAAGAAATAATCTTTAAAAATTGAGCGTTGATGGTGATCACCTTAGTGGATTGACTAATAAAGTGGCAGGGACGTAGAATTTTGAAATTTCGCTGAAAATCAGGGATTTGTCGTGCAGCGCTGACAATAGTACAAGAGGTATCATTAAACGAAAAATTATATTCTTTATAAATTTTCCTTCAAGGAGTATAGTATTAGTGTAAAAAGCATAGTATTTGAGACTTGTAAGGCTAAATGTCCAAAAATAGTGCTTTTTTTATTTATTTTTTTTATTTAAAAGATTTTAATAGGTTATGTACAATGTACCTACCTTAAAATTAATCAAATTAAAACCATATAAATCATAATGTTACATAAATGTTAGGCTCAACATTATTAAGAAAACATTTTCGTAACGGTACATGAAAATCAGTTTGGCAACTGTCGATAAATGTAAGTAGGTAATTTTTTTAAATGGAGGGGGGCGGCTTTTTAAATAGTGCCTAGGGGCGGAAAATTGTTAAATCCGGCCCTGGGTGGTACAGCTCAATAAAAACAAAATATGAAATGAAGAGGTACTTACCGTCGACACATGTCAACGGTGTGATCTGAGGATCACTGGACCGGTTCCGGCTGTACGCCATCATCAGCAGAGGAAAATAGATCCAGAGTCAAAATAAACTCGTTGAGTCTACATAAAGTCCAGCCGAAACCGGTTCAGTGATCCTTAGATCAAGCAAGTGTAGACGGTAAGTACGTCTTCATTTCATAACTTACCAATTTGCGGCTCAATTTGACTTAAAAACAACATAGTTTAACCAACTAGTTCCGTAATTTTTTTTTTTTACATCATTAGAGTATATTGTGTACCCTAATACACCTGATACCCGGTTATAGAGTACTACGTGCAAATATTGGTTATAAACTAAAACTTAGTTATGGACTATTACATGTAAAGATTTAATTTTGGTTTAGTAGTTTATATCCTACCGTTTATACTCTGATGATAATTTTACAGAACTAGTTAGTTAAATTATGTTGTTTTTAATAAACCGTACCTCATCAATTTAATTCTAATTTCTTTAATTAATGATGTTGCTTCCACAACGACAACAACTTTACAGAACAACTTTTACTTCTCCAAAGATGCTCCTAACTCTTCACATTTGCTATAGTTGTATATTATAGTATTATCGATAATTATTTAATTAATTAAGTAATAAATGACGATAATTTATATCATTCGGGTGGTAATTTCTTCCTTAGATGAACCCCTTAACTTGTAAAGGAAAGATTCAAAGAGATGTCTCTGTTAGTTTCTAACCAAATTTCGGCCATTTTCTTACTCAATTGTTAACTTTTTTATATAAACATTACTCGATACGAAATCTTTCAACCTAAATTTGACCCACGTCCCGATTACTTAGAACGTTAAACCTTACCCAGATTATGTAGTCCCGATGACATGTAATTATCTATATTAAATAAATAAATTTATTTGTTTCCAAATCTTTTAACCTAAATTTGACCCACTTCCCGACTTCCAAAGAATTTTTTTAATTTACTCGTTTTCCAGAATTATTCTTTTAGATTTCTATTCATTCTGTGATACATTATCACCTGAGCTTAGAGGTAGTCACTTACGGTGTATTTTATACCTATATTAATTACTTAAATGAAACTGACAATGGCCGTGAAAGCCAAAGTTTAAAAAAAAGTATCTATTCAATTATAATTTCGCAATGTAATTATAAGGTTTTTTTTTTTTTTTTATTTTATAAATACAGAGGTCACTTCCATTTTTGCATTTCATGATTTTTTTATATTTACCTTTTCTCATTTTTAATATTCTCTACAAATTATGTTTCAGGATATGAATCAATATTCTGCATTTAATTTCAATGTTTTACATATACATACATATATATTAATTACATGAATTATTAGTTGTTATATAGTTTAATTATAAGTTATATAATATACATTTATGCGTATACCAGTATTTAGTCTTTTTTAATATAAATATATATGATTGCATAGTTTATAATAGGGGGTGCTTAAAAAAAGTTATCATAATGTTTATGCATTTTATAATTATAATATTGTTAATTTCATTTTTTTATTTTAGAAATAATTTAATAATTTTTTATCATTTTCATTTACGTCATTGTTTACTTTTTTTCAATTAGTTACATAACTCCGTTATTACGATCATTTTTTTTTAACTTGCAGATCACTAAAATTAAAAAAAAAGAGTTTAAATTATCATTTTAAACAAATAAAACCTTCATATGAGTTCTCCTCATAATTACTTCTTCTATTTTTCTTTTGTATTTTTTTTTAAATACTTAATTATTTATATAACAATAATTTTTATATTATTTAATTATTTTTCTTCCGAGCTTACCGAAGGTAATGGAAGCATTGTGTTCACTTTTGAGAAAAAAATATTTTAAGTCTCCNAAAAAAAAAAAAAAAAAAAAAATTAAAAAAAAAAAAAAAAAGTGTCTGTCTGACAGTCTGTGTATCCACGACTCATGAAACGTGTGACGATAACTTGATTAAATGTCGACCGATTTTGATGTATTTTACTTATGCGCTGGACGAGTTCGTTGGAAAACGTTATCCGTCCAAGGGTTCACGCGCCTAGCTCGCCTAAACGTGAAGTTCACATGTAAAAGTTACATGAAAATAAAATATATTAATTGCCTTTCTAATTCGAGTGATTTATAAATCGCTTCTAATACTCAATTAAATATTATTTTCATGTAAGCTTTAGGATTTGTATTATTAAACGGAACATTTAAATCGCTTGCATTGTTCGATTAAATATTATTATTATATTAGGTTTAGGATTTGTATAAATAAACGGAACATATAATTTACCTCTCACATACGAAAAGACCCCCCAAAAAAAGTTCCTACCAGAAAATGGTGTAAATCATAACTCAAAATAAATAATGTGTAATATTAAATAAAAATGCGTCGCTCTAATTATTTATAAAATGCTAGGCATGTAAAAAAAGTAAGAACCAGGAATCATATGAGTAATTTTTTTATTAGTGTTATCAACGATAAAAAGATAAACTTGACATTTAACAATACCTTATAGAGTTAAATCATATTAACGTTCAGTTTAAATTATAATTAGTTTAACAGCATGACTAAAATTAACTAATAAAGTTCTCCGGGGAAGCAAAGAAAATCATTTTTCATCGGCTCCCTCAAAATACGGAGATGTCAAAAAGTTTTAAACGAATATTAAAAATGTCATTTTTAATATTCGTATAATTTATTCTGACATTTAAATGACTAATTAACAAGATGTAAAATCGAAATTTCTGTAATTTGATTTTGTCTACTATAAGTAATGATTATTACAAAAGTTAATACGTAGAAATAATTTACTTAGATTACATTTTTAGATTCAGAATCTAAAATTGCGAATGAATGGAAAATTGCCAAGCCTTAAGTGTGTATATAATCGATATTGTCATTTCTCCAGATATAAACTATGAACTCTTTCAGTTATATCGATTTATGAAGACGATCTGCATTAACAGTTATAAAAAATAATCGTATAATGTTCTTAACCAGTCTAGATACGCCCTCATTGTTAAATAAATAAAATGCATTGTAATATATAAATGGTGTATAATTTTAGATTAAAGAATTTATTATCATATATCTATCTATATTATCAAAAAAGCTTAGTTAACAAACAAATTTTCCAATTTTTTTTAAGGTTCAAGGCTGCAGCCCCTTTTTGACGAGAGAAGCTAGTAGGGGCTGAGCCCCCTAGTAAATGTGCTGTATAAAAATATTCTAATAGTAGTTCATCTTCCCATTAACGTACTCGATTGAAACCAAAGTTCTAATAATGTCATGTCTGGTCCAAATTCAATTAAACTTATTATCACACGTTCTCCCTTGACACCAAAGCCAGCTGCTTTTTGACCAAAGCCCCTGATACTAGCATATCTATTTCAAATTCCAATGAGGTGAGACTTTTATCACTTTGACCATTTTATCACATTTACATACTCCAATGACACCGAAGCCCTAATATTGCCATATCTGATTTAATTTTAATTACAGTCTATAAGATTAGAGTTGGCACAATCGAAGGCGGGAAACAACAAATGTGGAGGTAGTTTTGGGGTTATAAAAAGGAAAAATCGGTGTTGTTATGTTATATTTATGTTGTAGAACAGGGGTAGAGTAGAGCATTTTTTTTCTGAAGTTGCATTCAACATGGGGGACCAATAAAATCGTTTCCCTAAAAATTTTCCCGCCTTTGATTGTGTCAACTCTAATCTTATAGACTGTAGAGACTCATTATCACACTAACGTACTCTATTGACACCGAAGCCCTAATACTGTCATATCTGTTTCAAAATTAATGAGGTGAGACTTTTTATCACTTTGACCATTTTATCACATTAACGTATACCATTTTAGAGTTGATATCATCAACCGTCATATCTGGTTCATATTTCAAAGGGGTCAAGCTTTTTATCACTTTGATAAAATGCTATTTCTGCTTCCCATAATGATCTAATGTTGTGTTATATACAGCTCGGGTTTCCGGTGAAGTCAGCGTCACGAAGGGGCTGAAATCCGACGTTTCGCTTCCACTACTGGAAGTATTTTGAGGGGTGTGGTGCATCATGATGTTGACTCGAAGCAAACACAGGATATAATACTTTTTAGGATATACTTTGTGTTAGTGATACAAGCTATTTTGTTTTTATTTTATGACGAATCTACCCGCGGAAGCCTACGCACCAAGTTAATGTTGTGTTGTTCCAAACTTAAAGAAATAAATGTAAAACGTACTTAAAAGAAAATGAAGCTTAATAGTCGTGCGTTGTAGAAGACGTGAAGACGAATCATGCATTTCAGTATGTGTACTGTGTACATTACTATTTCTCCCCAGCATACCGAAACATTATGCTCACTCTGAACAACGAATTTCATTTATGTCTCCGAATTGTAAAATTCTTAGAAAGAAATAAGATTCTGACATCGTTCTCTTGTCTGTACATCGTTCAACAATTTTTTGAGCTAACATGTCAAACTACTCATCCGATAAATAAAATTTAAAGGGTGTGTCATAAATTAGTCTATTTTTGGTCCCATATAAATTTCAACCGTCTGCACAATTTTGATATGACACAATAATAAATGTGACCTCACTTGGCATTGAAACAATTCCACACATAATGTGACCAATGTTCCAATAATAGACCTCGAGGAAGCTATGTGCCACACCAATAACAATTCTTTCATAATAATGTAATATTCTTTTTCTAGTTTACTGCTACGTGTTAACATATTTTTACAAACAAATTTAGTTTTATTTTATCCAAAATTATATTTATTTAGATTAGCCTTATTTATCATAATAGTTCTAAAATTTTTAATATAAATTCAATTAGTTTCCAATATAGTTAATAAATAACTGAAGGAAAAGATTTGTAGAATTTGTCAAACTGTTATCATCGTCAAAGACAAAAATTAATATTGGTGTTAAATATTAGCTTAAGCTTAATGCCTACTGTTTTGAGCAGAATGGGTAATTTTATATTTGAATAGGAATGGAAGTTTAAATAATGCAGATAAAGTAAACTATTAGGAGCAAGTTCATACTCGGTTCTTTTGTATTTATTCCGGTATGAATTTACGCTCTCTGGAAAATATTAGAGGTGGAGAAAGATTTTCACATTGTTCAACACACTCTTGGGGGGGGGGGGGGGGGGGGTCTAAAAAGGCTTGTTTTGCAAAAGGTAGAATAAAGAAGTAGTTCTAAATGCCGTGTTCATTTATTATTTAAAAAGTTTTAAGTGAAGTTGGCTTCACGGGTGGGGTCCCAAGAGTAAACGGTAAACGTCGAGGAACTCAAACTTGCTTGCACTGTTTCAATATGCCAGAATGTTAAATCAAAATTCTCGAAATACTTTCCTAGTCAAGGTTCTATCTCGAATATTAAAAGTTTTTGTTCAAAGGAGACCCTATGTTCTGAAAAAAACTTGAATTATTATTAATTTAATATTTTCATATTTGTGTTATACCTATGAGACTTTGATTAAAAGTATGGCAATTTAAAAAAATAAAAAATAAAATAAAAAAAAATCATCAGTAGGATACTCCAATGACACCGAAGCCCTAATATTGCCATATCTGATTTAATTTTAATTACAGTCTATAAGATTAGAGTTGGCACAATCGAAGGCGGGAAACAACAAATGTGGAGGTAGTTTTGGGGT
>KZ651193.1:1041637-1057103 GCA_001010745.2 Gerris buenoi
AATTAAATATTCAATTGGTTTTGTTAACTATAATATTTACCTTGCGTTTTTCTTCATCGTATAAATTATTATTTAATTTACTTTTTTTCAAATAAATTTATTAACTTAATAATAAAATTTTAAAGGACAAACTTTTCTTTATTTATATCAGATTTTATTAGAAGAAGACACTAATATCTACTTATAATCTTATTGTTTTGCTTTCGAGCTTAGTGAAAGTAGCGGATGCATTGTAATAATTTTGAAGAACAACCAACTTTTTTTTGTACCCGAATTTAAAAATTCCCAACACAGAAATTCGTTTCAAACATTATTTTTGGTTGTATCGTATCTGTTTGTCAATATTTCCAACATGTTTGCCATATTTTAAAAACTACTGGTTCGAATTTAATGAGATTTATTTTGTAGGTCATTATTAACTAACTCTTAGAAATTATAGATAGGGGAATTATTTGTTTTGCTGAGGAAAGGAAATGTTTAGCAGTTTAGTGGACAAGACAATCATATTGCAAAAGTATTGATATGAAAGGGATGGTATAGCTATATTTAACTTAATTGAAAAGTATTGTATATATTGCTAACTGGGTCAGCATCAAATTAAAATTAAATGGTTCAATATTAAGTGCTTCTAGGGTGAAGCATTACAGCAAGATTAATCGTTAGGCGGAGTCGAGCACGTTGCGCGCCGAATTGGATAGCTTTAATTAATAAAATAGATGCTTCTAAGACGCGAAACGCCTGAATAATTGCAGCAAAGATCGATCATTAGACGGAGTCGAGCTCGTTGCGCGCTAAACCGGATAGCTTTAAGTAATAACATTGATGCTTGTAAAACGCGAAACGCCCGAAGCATTGCAGTATAGATAAATCGTTAGATTATCTAGAAGTTAGATAGACCACTCTCTAACTTATTATTAATTAATTCTTAAAAATTTTAACTAATATAAATTGACAGTAAAACGAATGTAACAATTAAAAATGGACTATAAACTTAAAACTGTATTAAACTTCAATTGAAAATGAAGAAAATAAATAAATTATTTAACAGAAATCTTTGAAAACAATAGAATTAATGAAAATTGAATAATTTCGTAATGAATAATAAAAAAATAATTAATTATTAATAAAAAGTATTTATTTTAAAGACATTAAATATAAATTGTGGCTTCGGTTCAGATAGAGTCAAGAATATATTTTTATTAAAGTAATATTGCCCCTACTTAAAAAAGTATTTGTACTAAATGGGATAGATTCGTTTGAAAGTAGTCAATTTTCTCTTTTCAGACCTGACCTCTCTCTTGCACTCTTAACCTTTGAATTTTTAATTAATTTAGGTGAATTAAGTCCAGCAAAGGATTTTTTTTTTAAATTAAAACTCTTTCTCTGTGTAACCAACCAGACTGTTTAATTATTAAATTAAAAAAAAGATAACTATTTTATAAAAGAATAAAAACAGTTGAATTAATTTATTATTTAATTTAGTTTTATACAGATATTTAAAGAAAAAAAAAAAAAAAAAAAAAAAAAATCAGTTTTGAGGAAATATAGTCAAAATTTTTAAGTTACATATTTACCCAGTCTCAATCTATTTTTTTTTTTACCCCTGCAGTCATTTCGATTGTTTTATAATATAATAATCGTCTGCATGTGGCTGAAAGGAAAATGTTTACTGAATTCATTGAAGTATGGGTTAATTGAGCCAATATACTAGTTGAAGAAGCAATACTTGTCTCCATTCTGAAAGACATGGTAGACATCAAGTAATACTAGTCTCCATTCTGAAAGAAATATTTAACATCAAGCAATACCAGTCTTCATTCTGAAAGATAATATTATGCATCAACCAATACTAGTATCCATTCTGAAAGGAATATTTAACATCAAGCAATACTAGTCTCTATTATAAAAGTCATATTAAACATCAATTAAATCTAGTCTCCATTCTGAATGAGAGATTTTTTATTTCGATCGTCCCTATTAACAATAAAACTAGATTCTTCCCCGAAAATAGTTTTTTGTTTTTTTTTTTAGTTACAATGCTTTTATAATTTAGTGTATTAAATAAGTAGTAATTAATAACTCGACTCGATTGACATCGAGCCACATGATGCACATTTTTCTAAATGGTTGATTATAAAAATTTAATGCTTTCACCTTTAAAATGAGACCCTATGTAAATATAAGTTAATAATATTCTGTTGCCTGTATAGTGCATGCAATACTCATTTCATGATTACCGTCATGTTTTGCTGGTCTAGTATAATTTTATATTTGAAGGAAAACTAATTTTTTACACGTTTATTTAATTAGATTATCTACTAAATTAATGTTTTTAAATCTTCTCTTGAGTCCTGGTGAAGACCCTTAAATTAAAAAATGGTTCCTTGACAGCCAATATTTTATGTATATAAGCTGAATATTTGGATACATCTAGAATTTATGGAATTTAAAATAAGGTAGAATTAGTCAGATGAAAAGCATCATAAAGTTAAATATTTATTACTTTGTATACTCCTTATTTTTTTTATCAAAGCACTGTTAAGATCGTTATCTTTTAAGTGCTCGGATTCTCAAAAACAGTTTGCAAAAAGGTTTTAGAGAATATATTATAACTATATAATATATGAACATAATATACATAATATAAGAAAGAGTGGTCTATATTCTATATAACTACGATGAGAGTAGTTGTATAAAAGACCAAGAAGCACCTAACGTTTCTTAAGTAGTAAATTCTTGTTCATTTTTTGGGTTTTTTTGGTTTTTGCCTATGGACTCTTGTACCTGTGTTTGTCTAGCTATTAGTCTAGTGGTCGTTAACGCACTTCTAGCTCCGAAACTTTGAAGTTATTTTGTGTAACAACCCAACCACAGGAAATATTTTTTGGCTGAGACAGATACTTCAGGTAGCTAATATGTATTTCAATAATTGAACATTTTACATTTAACATATTACATATGGTTACATTTTTAGGTGCAACATTATTTACAAAAAGACTACATATGCGAATTCGTTTTGTTACTCTAGTCGTTTAAAGAAGTTATCAAATATTTAAACTAAATTGGTATGTAACGATACAATCTTCTTTCTGAAAGAAATCGCTGATTATCTAAGTATTAACATATCTGTTTACCTTACATAATTTTTATAATATTCTGTTAATACCTTCCTCTTTATATTATTGTCAAGTGCATATTTACATATCCTTTTACATGCTTAAAGTAAAGTTGTTTTTTTCTCTTACAAAATAGAAGAGATTTACTTTTGTAAAAAACAAACTTTTGAACAGATATTGTATAAAGAGAAGACTACTTGAGAAGAAATATAAAATTCAGAATGCAAACTGTAATCAAAAGGATACTTGTAGAGAAAGGCAAAATTTTGTCTTTCCAATCCTAAGAGTACTTCATTTAAGTGACTATTTTCAAGAACCCTAGCCTTGTACAAACACTAATATTCTGAAAACTTACACTTACAATAAAAACTAAACGGTCTTTACTTCTGTTTGAAGTGCTTTCTAAATTTGTGAAGTAAGTACTTGATATTAGAGCTCTGATGATTTCACTCTAAGATAATTATTAGTAGCTTTTTGGTATTTAAATCTACATTTGTAAGGAACCACGTCTAATGTTTCTACTCTTAAAGATAGTGCGGGATTTTGTAGAATGTGCTCATACTAAATTACTTATACTGTTAATGTGATAATGATTCTTTCATCAAGAGCACTCCCCAATTGTTGTAAAGTATTGCAAAATAAAAGGAAGACAGGACCAATAAAGATACCAAATTAATTAAACAAAACAAATTGATGCCATGCTTTGGTAAAACTAATGACTGATTATTGTGTTGCCATCGGAAATACAAAATCTGAGCAAGTATTAGTAGTAAAGGTAGTCAGGAAGTAGGTGAAATTTAGGTTACAAAATTTGAAGATAAAAACAAAGTACATAATTAAATAAAAGCGTGAATAATGTATTCCACTAGCGGGGGAAAAACCTCGTATTCTGGACAGATCTTCGTTGATATACACAATACACAAGGAATGCCTCCAATGTGTCAACAACTAATTGTACTTATTTATATTTAAACTTGTTTATTAAGGTATGGTAATTTTGTTTTAGATAATGAGGGTTGCACTAGGTTGTCTTGTCTGTCTTCTATCTCTTCTCTGCCTAGTAGAGCCTAGGTATCTACCTACCAGGTCAGGACCTCAGGATAGGCTAACTGTGCTCAGGCAGATGATAAAACATGTAAGTATAGTACTTTAGAGTACACATTCTTTTTCTAAATTTCAGAATGTAAAATTAATCTTATTGATTGCTTTCACCCCAAAACACATTCTAGTATAATTCTTTGTTACCCCGAAATTCTTTTTACTCTTTGTGTTCACGAAATAATAACTGTACTGTTAAATTTATTTTTTTTTAAAATATTATTAACAATTGATCGATGTAAGAAGTAGCAATACTGAAAAGTAAGAAAAAAAAGAAGAAATTAACAAGATAGATCAATATCGAGTGCGAAATTGTACGGGTTCGAAAATAGGGTCTGTAGTCCGAACATAATAATGTAATAACGTACATAAACGTTCATGAATACGGGGATATACGATACATGGAGACTTTTGAACCTTAAGCGATAAATAGATGACTAGGTTGTCAAGCGTAAATTACCTTCATAAATACTGTAAACATATTTCGCTCATGAATACCGGGATATACGTGGAGACTTTTGAATCTTAAGCGATAAAAAGACGACTAGGTTGTCTAGCGTAAATTACCTTCATAAATATTGTTAACATATTTCGCTCATAAAATTCGCAGCAGAAGACTGAAAAATGGAGAGATTATACAAATACTAACACTATATGTCCCACATTTTGATTGATTTTGATCATAATTGCCACAAATGTTATTTGTCACTACAAGCAAATCCAGTATATTTCTTACAATAGCCAGAATACTATTCACTAATGTTAAATAGTTCACCCTACTGTGATCAGATTATAATAAATGTGTATCTTCGTGAATGCTCTTTGAGATATTAAGCCTAAAATTTATATTTAACCCAACTAAAATTAATTTGAAAACATAAATTATCGTCTACAAACTGGACAAACGGAAATAGGTATCAAATAATCTAGCATTGAAACAAAGGGGGAAAAAGATTCTATTATTGATGAGGGTGAGGATATCATTGTAAAAAGTTCACATTTAAATGTCATTGGTTTAACTTATTAATAATTTGATGAACGACTCTACCCGAATTGGGATAGATTTATTGCTTTATCTAGCTGCTAATAATAATCTGACAGCATTACCAGAAATTATTTGTAATAATTGCACGATAAAAAGAACTTTTTATATACTACGATTTTAAATTTTCAGTCATAAATAATAAATTTGAAACCTGACAAAATGAAGATTGTAAAAATGGGTCATGTCAAAATAAATAAAATAACTTGCGGATTTTTTCCGAACTAGCTTTCCATACAACAAAATTTGATGAAAACGAATTAAATTCTGCTGAAAGATGGCTAAAAGTATTAAAATAATGCATTGTCATCGTGTTTTGAGCTACTCTAAAAGTTTCAAATGTATAGCTACTATGGAAGTTAGTTAAAAATCGATTGCAAGATTTGTACTGGACAAACAAACTAGCAAACAAACAAACAAGAATGCAAGGTAATAAAAACGTAGTAAAAAGAAATGTTTATTCGAAAAGTTTAACAGCGGAGTCCCATATCTTCAATTTTCTATGTTACATTCACTGTGTAATCTCATTTCGCCTGTTGGGATGAAAAGGAAACATCTAACTTCAAATTTCCTGTGCTGAGACAGAGCTGCTTAAGAGATAAGCTTTACATTGAAGAGAAAGCAGCTTACACCTCGTCTACCAACCTTATCTTAGTTGAAAGAAGTTAGGCCTGTCATCACATCAGAACTCATATCTTAACGCTGATTTGAGCAGCTTATTCAACTGTCGTGTTATTTTTAAAGACGTTTTGAAGGGTTGGCGAAAAAGCTCTAAATATTAAGTAAATAAAATTTCCGAGAGGCAAAAGAACTTCTTTAATTTTAATCGCATTAAAGTCTGGTGAATATGACCATGCCTGGTTGCTCTCGTTTTGTCCGGGATTGGATGTCCCCGAATCCCTATCATGATTACCTTTCACATCAAATTTTATGTTGATAAAAGTCAACCATGTGGACTCTTAAAATCAAGAGATTAAGATAAGATCAATTGAAATGGAATACAAAAACTTCTTGCATACTTTTAGCCAATTTAATTTTGATGTAGGTAATATTAATTCTAAACTATAAATTATTTTTTTAATTCCTGATAAATCTTTGTATAGTGTTGAAACAGTCAGAAAATTTGTTGGGAAGTTGCTTTCAATCACTACAATACAGACATATAAAGCGTATACCACACCGGATTCCATCCAGTTTTATTGGTCGTTCCAAATCAAGGGAGCTAAGGGGTCGATTCGACTGAATATGAAACAACCTTATCTGAGTTATGGGATGATTCAGTGCTATGCTAAGTAGCATACTGTCCACTACTCAATTCCAATCTGTCTTTTGTGCCAAATAGATTCTGTATTACTTATCAGATCAACCTTAAATTTTGTATTCATGACATTTTTCAAAATTTATGGCTTTTTTTTTTAGGTTTATGGCATTTTCAAAATCTTCCAGAATTTAGCTATCAGTAAAAACAAATCGTTAGAGGGACAATCATATCTGGTAATTCTTCGAAGAGTGTGTTTTTATGCACATAGATCCTTTGAAAAATTTGAATAATCACTAGGGTTGTGTCCATGATGGATCGAATTGACTAAAAAACTCGAAGGCACACTAAGAATTTATGTTACTATTTTCCAGTTGCTTGAGGAAGAAAGTGGCCGAGATCTTGGCTATGATGGTGGTGACAGACTTTTCCGAAGGGATGTCTCTAGTCAGCAGGATGTTGCACCTCACGAAGCTTCAGGTGCCGTCCATGAGCCCTCCCCTGCCCTGCGTGACCAAGCCGCGCACTCCAACCAGCTTGACCGACCCAGGAAACTCGAGATCACAACTAACTCGCTTCACACGCACTGAATCATAAAGAGAAAGCTCATCACTCTGATCCGACTCCTGCAGTCCCTTGGAAGTTTCTCTGTTCCTATAACCATGTAAATACATTTTTTTTTTTATTTGTGTTAAATTTATGTCTAGTTATTTGTTAATTTAATTATTTTTGAAAATAAAAATCTTATCTATTTGCTGAATTCGTCAACCTGTAATTGGTATAATCTCTTTATTTTTAACCTATAACCGTAAAAATTCGTCGTTTGAAAAACCACTCTTAACTCAATAAGTTTTGCTTATGATATCAATATTTTAAGCAACATTTGGAATATCAGAATGTGCAATCACCAGGAAAAATCTTGATTTGTCATCGTTGCTTTACTCACCTCAACAGATGTAAATGTGGCCTTCTTTAAGCAATTGGAAACTTTATATAGTACCATTTCTCATATTAACATAACTCTGACAATATTAAAATATATTTATAATAAGAGCTATCTCAAAAATATAATATATTTAGCAAGAGTGTAATTTTGGAATAATTATTTTTATTTAATTTAAACGTATATCCACATATTTAAAAGAAAACCATTATTAATTATTAGCTTTGGATATTAATCAAAAAGTTCTATGGCTGAAAAAAATGCATCTAACCTGAATCAAACAATTTCGAAACTATTAAATAAATAAAAATCCACCATTAAATTATTCTATTTAATATCTTTATCTATAAACATTAATTACAACGTCTAAACCTATGCCTAAATAATAAAAATAATGTCGTCCTCAATATAATTTGTAAATTATAACATTTTTAAATCCAGAACTTCTATTTCATCTGAAAATTTCTGAATTCTCTTACTGAAATATTTTACTTTATTTACCTACCGTGTAATATGTTTTTTATTTAACTATAATTTAGGGAATTAATGGAAGTCAGTGATGAGCTATCAAAAATTTAAATGTAATTACAACAGTACATTATGCCGGTATTACATAATGAAAGAATTAAAGTCTATTGTATGTAAATAATGCAGAAAAAGTAATTAAGCAGCTTTGTAGTTACACAGAAAAACATGTAAATAATTAATTAGAATATTATAACATAAATCACTCTAAAGGGTATTGTTAATGAAAAAAATGACATGTTTTACTAATTATATAACTTTTTTATTTACATAAATTGGTCAAATTAAATATATTAAAGTTTAATAATTAAAAAAAATGTTATAAGCACATTGCTACATAAATTGTAATAATGAAAATTGCATATTTTACGTTACATTTGTCAAGTTTGAAGTAGTAAATTAAATATATTGTTATATAAATTAACTGTGCGTTATATTATTATGTTTTAATAAACAAAATATATATTACATATAATTTTAAAAAGTATTTTACAAAAATTGCGTTTTTTTAATATTATATTTAGTATTGGTTACTAAGCAACTTCAATAATGATGTTATACTCTTCCATTTATTTTATTTATATTGAGTAATATAGTTATTTATTTTTGAAACTTATAATTCTTAATAATATAATCATAAATGTGTATATCATTTTATTTTTATTTTAATCGTGGTGAGAATTAAAGGTATATTATTATAAATGATAGAAAGAAAGTTATATTTGATTATTTTTCTTAATATTTATTATTTAAAGACTTTATTTTATTATATGATATTATATATATTATGATATTATATTACAGAGTATTGGATTTTATTTGGTATTATAGATGGCAACGTTCGTTTTTACATTATATTGTAAATAATATATGTTTAATTTACATTTTTACTATAGTCATTATATTTAAATATGTTTATAAAATGTATGATTCAATATTATGTATTTTAAAAGAATAGAATTTATATAATTTTATAACAGACTCATAATTATACACATAAACACATGCACACATGTAGAAAATACATTGCTCTTTCACGTTATACTGTTGCACAGAAGTAACATACATACTAAAATGATTTATTGAATATAGTTATCCGGTAGTGTATAAGTAAATAAAATGACTATAATATATTATTATTATTAATTAATTAATTAATTTATTTTTTTCGCGAATATTCATCGTGATTTAATACACTTATCGGTTGGTATATTTTTTTAAATAAACGTATAAGTTTTACATTTTGTGACTAAAAGTTTACAGATAAATAAAAAAAAGAATATAAAGCTTGGATAAAATATTAATAGAAGTTGAATATTCAAAGCCTGAGAAAATCCTTTGAGATCACAAGTTTAAATATTTAAGTGAGATTTATTTTCGGTTTGGTTAATGGAAAAATGTCTACGAGGCGGGATTTAGCTGTGGAAAGAGAGGTGGTTAGAGGTAGTTAGATGTGGTTATAGGTAGTTAAAAGTGGAATGAGAGGTGGGCTGAGGTAGTTAGAATTGGAAGGAAATGTGGTTAGAGGTAGTTAGAAGTGGAAAGAGAGGTGGTTAGAAAAGGTAAGAGATTAGGTGTTATTAAATATCTTGGTTGAGTTCAGACTTTCAGACTTGGTATTACTGGTACTAAGCCTCTGTTTACAAGGCAATAGTACTCTCATGATAGCACTATTATGTTACTCACCTTGATAATTCTGTCGTGAAATTGGTCAGTTCACACGCATTTTTTGTTTACAAGAATTTTTAACATAGTATAGCGATAAGTGAAATCCTACATGGAGATAGTAGCTGTGGAGTCATTGGTAAAACCATTAAAATTAATTACAAAAATTGAAAGGTATGGGCGTAACACAGTTTTGGGTATGTAAACAACTAAATTTCACACGATTGCATTCTAAATCTATTCTTATGTGGTATTAATACTCTAATCTAAACCATCACTTTAAAGTGCTATCGCGACAGTGTGACAAGGACTAACAACTGTCTTCACGGTTACAGCTGATGAGATAGTTGCAGTAATGACACCAACTGTTGTCATTTAAACGGGGCTTAAGTTAGATTAAAAGTAGTTATACTAATCTCATCTTTTATTAAGTTCAAACACTTAACACTTCATTGATTATTTGTCAGAAATTTGAAGCATATTCCTCTCTAGCAATCATTTCGATAGATGAGGTAAAACTTCGTTCTGATCGTCTCGAAAAGAACCCTGCAGTCGATCGGGATGAGAAGAAAATGAAGAAGAATATAAAATAAACAAATAAATAAAATAAAACCGGTAAATAAATAATATAAATTATAAACGGATGAGGAGAGATCCGCTTGAACGAGACGCTTAAAGCATCTGTTCTTACTAAACCTAAGGCTGGTGATGAAATCATCTGGGTGTAATTCACAAAAATTATGGATCAAGTATAGTTTTGATATCCTAAGCAATGGATGAGTTCAGGAATGTTCATCTCACCCCTTTCATTAATCCTGCAATCAAATTAAAATATTATAATTAACAATTGTGAAATATTAATAAATTAAAAAATTAATTCTACCAATAACTTAAAAAGGGGAGGGGAGCCAATGAGAGCACCAGATTTGAACATCTAAAATGTTGGGCGAGCTTAGCAAACAAAAATGTCACATGGAAAAGGACACAGCACTAGGATTACGCCTAGTAGTTTTATTTTTCCCTCACATAGGTTGGCCAACTTGAGCTATCAGAGTTAATGCTAATACTTCTTATATTGTAAGGACAATGTAAAGGAGAGTGAACTTTATGTTTGACAATCTTTAGACCCAGTTTGCATGCTTTGCAACTCCTATGATATATATGATAGCGGTTGCAAACCTTTCATTGGACAGTAGGCCAAAGTAGGGGTCTTTTTAGTTAATCCCCCCCCCCCNTGTGTATTTGGTAAAATTATAGTTAAAAATGTAATCTCGATGATGAATAAATATGACGTAATATTATATAATAAAATTTGTATTTTGCTTACAAGTATTATAAATTCATTTAGTATTTTGTTTCACTTTTAGAGTTTATGCGATCCATGTTAATTTTATTTAAATAATAATTTTTAGAAATATTAATATAATAATCCGATAAAAAAAATTATAATGGCCTACATTAATAAATAAAAGCCTATTTACGTTTAATATTTTTTCATTAGAGCGATAAATTATTAGTAGATATGTCATAAAAATATTATTGCTGAAGTTAAAAATACGCTAAGAATATTGAATTGATTTTATCAGAAAACTATAAATTTTGTTTGCCGATAGCTGGTTAAAAGTATGACAATAAACTATAAAAAAAATTATAAATAAAAATGGAATAACATTTTTTTTTTCTTAAAAATGTTGGCTTAAGAGTAAAAGAAATGCTGATAGTTATAAAGAAATATAAAAACAAAACCTTAAAAAAGGGTTATTGACGAAAAGCTAAGACCATTTGTGGAAGATATATAAATAGGTAATAAATGACTATGAGAATAGAGATGTGGTAAAAGAATTAAATAAATGCAAGAGAATAATTAAAAGAAAATAATAATTAATTGAATATCTAAGAATAATAATGGAGAAAAAAAAGATTAACACGAAAAAAAAAAAAAATAATAAAAATAAAACTTTAATTATGGATATAATATTAGGAACCTTAAGTAATATTTATCAAAAATAGCTAAATGTTTAAAATAATAAAGCATTATTTTTAAATAAAGGACAGTCAAATAAATGTAATCAAAATATAATAACAGTTTAAAAAAAATTATCATGTAAGAAATGAGCGTGATAAAACGTAGTAATTGATATAACTATAGAAAAGAAATGTTCATGGACAACAAAAGATAAAATTATTTATAATGTGATTAAAGTAAATATACAGTGAAATTAGAAGTACAACAAAATTAATGAATAGTAAATAAAGAAATCAAAAGTGATACAGATGACAGAACACTCGTAAATTATAATGAAAAATTAACTTCATCTAATAGATAACGGTAAATTAAATATATAAATATTAAGAACAAAACACACACAAAAAAAAATTAATAAAATTAAAAAAAAAAAAACAATATTCATAGCTAAACATAGTATTTAATTATGTCGAGATAAGAAGTATGAATGAAAAATCGATTACGTTGAGAATAATGAATTGTATTCATATGAATGTACCTTATTGAAAATCGAATCGTAATAATAAGGTAAAGAATCATAATGAATAAAAAATAAATAAATAAATTGAAAATTAAAAACTTAATGAATTTTTAATCTATAAAAGTAAATTGATCCGTTAATATTCAAATAAATTTGATATGACACTAAAATTAACATCCAACATATTATAATACATAACTTGTTATATTAAAACTTAACATATTGAATATTAGATATACATTTCCAAATTATAAAAAAAATAAAATTAATCTTTAATTTGACTAAAATATAACATGTTTCCTTGCTAAAGAAATATAAAAAAATATTGTCTGCAATATTTATTATGGTAAATATTTATTTTTTAATATTATTTTTTTAGTTTGTTATTCATTTAAAATTTTTATGAGAGTTAATAAATAAAAATTATATTATTATTGCAGAAATTGTTTTTGTTATATTTATGTACAAAATAAATATTTTATTTGAATCATTCGCAGTTTATTATTCATTTTTTTATCCTGAAAAATAATATTAATGTACTACATATTACAGATACCATTGAAGATAGATTATCCTGAAAAATAATATTAATACACTATTTCAGATACCATTGTAGATGAATAAAATTATTTATGAACACTGATAAGGAAAAAAATCACTAATTATGATACATAACATTATCAATTGATAAATTATTGAACTTAGAGTAATATATAATTTAATATATAATATTATTAACATATTTTATAGGTTATTATTATACAGAATGGTCCATAGCTTATCCGCAATAAAACAATAGGTGATACTAGAGGTCAAAATTAGAAGATTAAATCAATATATTATGTGTTGGCAAATGCTAGTCATTAATAAGATGCAGGGTGTTGAAAGTTAAAATTAATTTTCAACAAATTATAATTACTTGAACGATCGAAGATATCAAATTCAAAATTGAAATTGGTCGGTTTTCGAAGATGTGAATTCGGGGCTAATGTGATCCTAGTTCCTAGAGGGCGCTTGCCACGTGATAAATTAAATCCTACACATTTTTTTTTTCTTTTTTACCCTGTAAAGCTAGGAAGGTTTTGACTTCAAACTTGTGATGATGAGTCATATATATTTCCACGAGGAAAAAATACTCTTGGTCAATATCGATATCTCAAGCCGTTTGCTGATATATTTCTCTGAATGATTTTTTTTTCTCAAAAATACAACCAATTTATTCAAAATGCAGAATATATTTTTATTTATTTTTTAATTATTTTTATTTATTATTTATTTATTTTAATTTTTTTAATTTACCTTAACAGGTGTTTAAAGTGTCCACCAATTTACCTCAATATAGGTATTCTTAGGCTTTTTATTAAGTGGTGCCACACATTTGGTTTATATCCTTCTCATAGAAGTAAAAATAAGCTAGTCAAATGTGCAATAATAGATTTAAATTCATTTAAAAAAAGGCGTAATAATTCCTGTAACAAATCTTTGGTAATATGAAGATTTCAAGTGTTCAGCCTATATTTGAGTAAAAATTAATGTTAACATTTAGTATGGCTATATAACTAAGTATGTCTCGTTGTTCCTTCAAGTAAATTTCACGATGCACCACACCCCTGAAGATGCTTCCAGCAGTGGAAGCGAAACGTCGGACTTCATCCCCTTCGTGACGCGGATTTCACCGGAAAACCAAGCTGTTTAATATGACTAGAGAGGTTGATAGAAAGTAATGCAACAATATTATCTCCACAATTTTGTAATAAAATACACGAACGAGTTTCGACTAATAATATCATCTTGTGTTGTGTGTTAACTTATTATGAATGAAATCTGTACTCAGCTTACTATTTTACAAACTTTATATAGGGGATAGATCAATAGGCAAGGGGTGTGAAGATAGGATGTCGAAAACCGTTTGTGTATTTGAATGTAAAATTGTGATTTAAATCAAATTATAATTACTATTTACAAAGGGAGACAGACACTGTAAAATAGACTTTAGCGCCGGGACTCGAACCACGGACCTCCCCCTTATTTCCAGTGAGCGGGAGCTTAAATAAAAAACTTATTATTCAGATAAACCTGGAATAAAATCGTATCATATAGCTCTAGTCAGTTTTTTTTTTTTTTTTTTTTTTTTTTTGCTTTGCAACTAGGCATTTACGTGAATATTCACACGAAATTGGATTTATTTAATTAGCAATAAACTATTTAATCAGATAGAAAGTGTAACCTAAGCTTTTTCTTGTTAGTTATACAAAAGTTTTTTTCTTTAAATAATTTAATTAGACTTTTAGCTAAGTAAATAAATTCACCGTCTACTGTACTAGAGAGCAATTAAAAATGTTAAACAAAAAAATTTGTTTTTTATAAAAACAAGTTTTACAATAAATCTACGTGATAATAAATAATATTAGACAAAGAATATACAATTGTGACAATGACAAAATACCTTTTTCTGCATTTATTCTTCGAGCGACGATATTAAATTTCACTGTGTTTTGAATCGGACACGAGTTAATACTAAAAGAATTTTATTTGTTTATTTTGTGAATGGCTGGAACGTTGCCTTAAGGCATTGACTATTGTCCAGAAATGCGTCATGACGAAACCTATTACTTTCATAAGTACATTCTATTGGAGTATTTCTGTCGTAATTCAAGGAACTGCTACTCTGAAAGTTTGGACGTTTCCAATACTCATAAATTCCATATCCTCCACGCCTCATTTAATTTCTTGCGAATATTTTATAATACTTGTGCAAGCAGCATGCATATGGAAAACAATTAGTAGTATTTTGGAAATTAAGTGCATTAATATTGGATATTTCGGTACTTTCATAAAACTTTCATATTTATATATTTTTCATAATTATATATAAATATTTGTTTATTTTAACGAAAGCTCATATTTTAAAGATTACTCATATAAATATTAATAGATTTACTTTCTGTTTTCTGTTGACAACTATATAGATATATAGAACACAGATCTGTGTTCTACTACCTTGGAAACTAAATTTCTCCCGGGAATGAAATCTTAAAACATAATAAACAGATCAAGTGTGTGCTAGTCAGCACACAGCGAGGGTCTCGTAGGCATGACAGTATTGTTTAAGTAGTACCTATTGATGGTACTTTCTAAAATGCTAAAAAGCCTACTTTGAACTACCCTATAGGTCTGATATTCTCAATACACATAAACAAACTTCTAACAAGGTATTTTTTGCCTGTGAACCGGACTATACATATAAATACATCGAAAACAGCTTAATTATAAAATAAACGTATTTTATCAATTACAAAAAAAAAAAAAAAAAAAAAAAAAATTTTTTTTTTT
>KZ651193.1:1058986-1075337 GCA_001010745.2 Gerris buenoi
AAATATATATATATATAAAAAAAATAGGTAAATAAATAAGAAAAATACTGAAACCAAAAATGCTTTATATTAATTTTTTTAATTAATTTTATAATGCTAGACCCATTAGTTAAAAAGTTTTTAATATAAATAGTAGTTAGTAGTAGTAGTAGTTTTTAATATAAATAAGTTTTTGTTTTTGATAGGAGTAGGATATAAAATTTAGCACAGGTTTTAGGTACAAAATTGCAAAATATAAAATAATTTATGGAGAGCAAGGGAATAAATAAACTAGTTATTGTTTAAATACGTTTAATAAATTAAATAAAAAATTACTTTGCCTTATCTCGCAGTTATTATTTATTATTTTTGGATGAAATTTGTAATTTGAGTTTCTAAGCGTAAACTGTAAAACTGAAGTATGTTAAAAGCCGCTGTTGTTAGTGCTTCACTACGGAATGTGTTCACTTAAAACACACGTTTTCCTGTGTGTCATTAATTATAAATCCCGTTGATTGAATACTTTTTAACTATATAAGGAAAGGGAGATTTTTATTGTTAAATTTCTTAGTGTAGTAAGCCCATGTAAGTTAGTGTAGATTGTATGTTTTTTTCTTTCTTTCCTTTAATCCGATTGTGCAATTTATCAAGTTGCGTGTTTTAATGGAATTACTTTTTTACAATGGATTCTACTCCTTGAAGTTCACCAGGTATCAAGTTAATTCACTTGAGAACAGCTTTTGAGATTGACTTGAGTTTTGGGACATAATACTCAAAGCTTTGTACAAAGAGTTCGGGTACAATGCGTCAACACGATAGCTCCTCTGTAATTTCCACTCATTGTCACAATCCTAATCCGTTAAAAAGCAATTACAAGTATCCATTACAAACACATTTAAAGGTATTAAAAATAAATTGACTTTTTTAAACAACAAAGATCTTAAGAGACAGGAAGTTTTATTTTTGAAACGAAGAATGACTAAGCTTTTAAGAAGTTTTACCAGCTTCTTGTAGTAGACATTTAGATCATTATTTCGTTCATAAAAGAAATTGTTTAAAATTCACAGAACTTAAGTGAAAATGATAGATGATTGCTGATGATGATATTATATTTGTAGTTCCTGGGGATTTATTTCAGAGCTTCTTTTTCCACTCAATGAACATCATTCATATGTCCTACGAAACCCTCATCACATTAACGGTGTTGTTACACTCATTAGTTAACATAACACATGATTGGTCTTCCAATGATTCCTTAGGAAGAATTCCTCGAGAAATCGTTGCTGCCAAAACTTTCTACTTCTTTTGAGTCTATTAACTAATTGTGAGTCTACGAAATAAATGGTAAAATAAAATTAAAGCGATTGATTATTCACCTTAGTAGAGAATGTGCAGGATTATGCGCATCAATAATATGTACTAATTCGATACATATATCACCGTTAGAAGTAGAATTTAAATAGGTCTGGGATAAAAAAGATGGAAAAATGACAATAGAAGAAATAGGGTGTGGAATTTTATTTACTGCATCCAAGAGAATTGCAGATTAATTTCAAGAGATATCTTTGATCTTAGTTCTCCACAAGCTTTTCGCCAACTATAGAAGAATAATCTAACTCAACTAAAGACTTTTACGTAATCACCACGGACATAAGATGACAATTTAAATTTAGTTAGGTTTAAAACACACCCTTTTTGAATACCTTATCTTGTGAGATGTACAAATAAAACAGTTGAATACATTTCTCAGCAAATGTTCCTCTATTAGAGATATAGAAGATACACAAATTGGATCGCAATCATATCCAAGGACCCACTTATGGATTGTTTAGCCTGGTAAGATGGATAAACCAAATGCATTGTTACATGCAACAGAGTATTGAATTCTCCTACGGTCTCATTATTTTTAATTTCTTTAAAAGTGTTATACTTACTTTAGTCTACGGTCAGAAGGAGCTCATTATGCAATAAAGATCTAAAGATAATCTAACCCAATTCTGATCGTAATGTCTTCCTGAAAATTCTAACTTAACTATTTTACTTTAGTTGTAGAGTAGTTTCAAATATCACATAAATATGTTTGGTCCATTGAGTACGAACAAAGGGTACCTTTCTAAAATGCTTATCTGCGGTTAATGAATTTTGTAGTTCAGACAACATTGTTGAAGAGGTAATCAACATTTTATTATCTTTTTCTTTAAACAAAAAGCTCATGAAAATTTTAGAGAATCTGTTAGAAGTATGACGTTAATAGGATTTGATTTTAACGACGTTTTACGTTTAACAAACAATAATGTATCTCTGTTTGAGATACTATGTTTAATGAATAAAAATATTTCACTGATGCCGCTTTTCTTTATGCTTCATTAAAGTATTGTGTATAAATAATTCGAAGAAACTTAAGAGCGTAAGCTTGAGGACTAGTCCAATCGACATATTTGGTTTTTTGAAGTGTACCGTGTTTCAAAAGGATGAGAAATCTGACTAAGTCGGACAGACCAACAGACCGACGTCTAACCGATAACCGGGAACCAAAGATGTTCCCTGATGTCTGAAACGGCTTTCTGTCTAGCAATTTTTCAAATCGGAGACAAAAAATAGTTTTTCAGAACTAACGCAAATTAAAATAAAATCTTCTCTACAATTGACAATTAAAATTTAAATTATAGTATCTATATATAAAGCACCTCTATAAGAAGAAAGAACCTTCTTAAAGGCGAAGATACATATGCCGTCAAACTGGGGAAGAAGCTTGCATGCCATAAGAGGGTATTTGCAGCAACTGACATACCAAGGATTTTAATAAAGTTTTTATCTGCTTGTTTACCAGCTACAGGCATGCCATTTAGCATATCCACGTGCAAGTAGCTGGCATGTTTTTGTTCAAGCTAGAGTCATTTGTATCTCCGGGTTAAGGAACAACGTAATAAAGTGCCAAACTTAATTAAACACATTTTTGTGAATTGTATTAATTATGGTGAAAGAAGTTTTATATTTGGAAAACGTTTTAAGAATACAAAACCTGCTAATATTATTTAAAATTCATTCTTTCTTAATGTCTACACTAAATCACCTGTAACCTCTCCTTAAAAAAAGAAATAATATGGCTCATTCCGAAATAGTTGGACTTCAGACTATCTCGTATAAGGACTGTCACATTATTTAACTTCATTCTTAAGTTAAATTCAGTATTCAGTGCTGAATATTGTTATAGCTAACAGTCCCACATTTCAATTTGCTTTACGTTAAAAATGAGACAAGAACGTTTTGCTTTATTATTTCTTAACTTCTAAGAATTCATCTTAATATTTTTTTAAAGCTTCCTAATAAGACTTGACTTGAAGTCGGGCTTTAAAGTTATTTTCTCTGAGAAAACTCAATTTTCAAACATGAAGAGAAAAATCCTTCTATTTTTATTTCCTTTTGCAAAAAGGAAAAAAAATCAACACTTGACAACTTTCCATCAGAAAAAAAACTTTTTTAATCTTCCTCGAAAGAAGAGATGACAAATAGATTTAAAAGTATATAAATAAGAAAAGAAAATCCGTAGAGTTTTTATAAGGCAAATCTTCAATATTTAAGTAAAAGAACCCGTTTAAAATATTAATAAGGTTCCTTTACTTGATACGTCACAGCTTAACTTTAAATAAAAACAACTTTTTAAATCCAATTTTCAAATATATTTCTGCTGTTCCGGAGTGGGTCGTTAAGGGGGAATATATAATGAACGACCTAGATGGGAACAGCAGATAAACTATAAAAGGGCTAAACTATAATTTCTTATTAATTTAAGTTTTTTAACTAATTTAATAGAGTTCATTTTTTTAAAGTTGATATAGCGAAGTAACTAAGTAATCATATTTTTGATTAAGAGTTTATGTATTTTTTAATAAAAAATGTTGCAACCGTTTTTGAGAAACAATTTTATTTCACTTTTTCAAGAGTTATTGAGGGGTAGTGCCCTCCAATATGGAGCAAAAATTAATTTCTCGTTTCACTTCGCGGTATGATTTCTCTGAAGAAAATGTCTGTTAAATGTCGTCAAATTCGGAATTCGGCCAAGTAATTTAGACTCGAGAGACAGACATTTTTTTAAGATATTTTTTTGGACTCAGGGGATCTCAAAACGTTTAAATCCATCAAAATCGCAAAAATTGAAATTTCACGCCATCACAATACATATTATTAGCTATAATTTTTCTGAAAATCACCGACTGTCTGACATGAATTATTAATACTTTCTTTTATAACATTATACATTTCATGTTTTTGTACGAAGTACGAAAAGAAACGGCTCTGTCTTTTTACCCCTTGACATGTTTCAATTAATAAAATACTATAGCTAGGTACATGAAATTTGGCACATAGGTGCATATCGGCATTTGTAAAAACTGAATACTGTTTGGAATTTTCACACTAGACCTTTTTAAGATGCAGCCAATATGGCAGACGATTAAACAAAAATATTTTTAGTATGCACGGCATTTAATACGTTATTTTGAAGGGTTGAGCAGTAGGAAAAGAAATGCAAATATTGTTACAAACTATTCATAATTTTACACAAAGAAAACGTTGGTACAGTAACCGGTGATTATCACCTCACGTACTTACGTTATTTATTAGTTTATTTAATAAAGTTCGTTATTTAAGATGCTGATTATTTAAAGATATTCTCAATATGTGTATAAAAGACAGTGAACAATTAATGTAAATGGTAGAAACGTTACATTTAGGGACAATTTCAAACTGATTAGGATTGAAAAATTTGGTTACATACTGCAGGACTGGTATGGTCAAAATACTCCTCTTAAAATTTTCAAGATATTCGAATTTGGAGAACATGAAAATTGAAAGATTGACAAAAATGAAAGATAGAACAGCAATTACCGAGCATGAAACCAGAATTTGTGTACTTTTTAAAAAGTAAATTCCAGAGTAAAGATTGGTATAGCACACTACCCATGTTGGAAGGATATAAAACAATATTAAGATAGATATTTAGAAATTTCTTACAAATATACCAACTTCATTCACCTTTAGTATTTACTGAAACCCATATAAATTGTGAATAAAGGTGGTATTATAGAAAAACAATTTTTCCTTGACATCTGAGAAAAGAAAAATTAAAATTTGGTTCCCTTAATGAAATTTAAGCATACATATTATGCAGTAAAAAACTGACTAATTTAACGTAAAAAAACTGACTAATTTAACGTAAAAAACTGACTAATTTAACGTAAAAAACATTCTTAAAACTTTAAACGCGTTTTTCTCAGTTCCTTTGTAGCATACCACCTTCATTAGCTTATGGCAACAACTATTTCTTGAAAGAAACTATTTAAATATAAAGATGTTAGCAAAATTACAAAACGTATAACCAAGAATTCATTTTACTGCAATCCATAAAAATATATATAAAATTGAATTTAGTTGCTAATTTCTTTGTATTAAATAATTATTTCACTTCCCTCTAGGAATAGTGTATAATTTAAGGGTCTATGAGAAAATATCAGGCTACTTTACTCGTAATAATCGTTCTCATTTAGATTTATAATAGCATAGTTCCTTCACATTTTGCAGTATTTTTGGGCCTTTGTCTCGGAAACAAACGTAATATTGTAAACCAAGTTATATATTTTTGACGATTTTCAAATTCGTCAGCATGCGGAACAAGCAACAGTTTAAGATAGGGATTTATTATTGAAATAAAAGACATATTGAAAGAAATGTGATAAGGTTGCATATACATTGTTGAAGCAATGTACGGCGTTCTACTCGGCTTACTCACCGGATAATTGCTCGCATTTCACATAATACACGCTGTAGTTAGCATAATTACTTAATAGCTTCTTGTTTCAATACTGTAAACACAACGTCTCTGCAATTATAGTGAAAATTGTTTGCTTCCAGTTATTCTCCTATTCATAACTGAGTGAATTGTCCTGTCAGCTCCAGGCACAACTGTATACAAATGTATCAAGATCCTCCCATTCATTCGACTTGTTTAATATATTTTGTAACTCAATAGATGTTACAAATTTTCCTCGAACTATGATTTTCCAAAAGTTTCAATACACCATACTGTTTTGATTACGTGTTTCCCGTTCAGCGCCCCAAACTTTAACAGCGTTTATTTTAATATCGCAAGTCAAATAACGTTTGTTTATGATACATGGCTGGCGGTGTGGTCATGATTAAGCATGGGTTTTATCTATTTTGGCACCTCCCACCCCACTTAGAACTTACACCTATCGCTATTGAATAAAACAAAAATATATTCTAGATAAAACAAAAGAAATTGCCAAGAAAATCAATTTATTTGCTTTGAAATCGTTTCAATATTTATTTCTTTGTAAGAAACTTCAAATAACTTTGAAGTTTCTTTCTAGGTTATCTCAAGAAGCTAACCTATTATTAATATCATATTGCTATATTATTCATTCATATTGCTTTGCATTTAGTTTGATCATTTCATTTAATCAATATAGGAAGAACCTGAGATCTCTTAATAAGATCCTCCAACAATTGTAAAAACAAAAATAATTGAGTTTAAGAACTTCTTCATTGTCCCTTGGATACAAGGTGCTCCAAAGTAAATAATTTAGGTTTACTTCTATTAAGCATCCCGGAGATTAGAATTCAGTCATTTAGTTTTCAATTCATCTCTGCTTAAGCCTGAGATCCTTTACCATGATCCTCAAAATCTTATGAGGAAGGCACATGGGAATTGGCACAAGAGCTTCACCCTTTTCATCTCTTAAAGCTTCTGGCGCGCCCTGATATGCTGGAACAAATCCGGATGCCGCTGCAGCTTTAGCCGCATACTCACTACCGGTAGTTAACCTTACTAATTCGTATTCCTCTTTACATGCAGCTGTTACAATGGCATCGATTAACTGTTTGCTTACTCCTCTTCGCCTGAAAAGAAAAAAAAAAATTGTTTGGGTAAACCTTGAAATGTACTCGAAAGTTGCTAAGCATAGTATTATAATATTATACAAATTAAAACGTTACCCACCCGACGGACGTAAGAAACTAGAAGAGGCGTCCTCATATGCCTGTTAAAGTTTATTACTCACCTATATTGATATACATATAAAATTTTGAAAATTTAGAAGCAAAGTAAATAACTATCAGAACAAAGGGATATTTAGTCTAATATACTTTGGGATTGTATAGTATGTTTACTATAATAGTATACCAGTAACATTACTACACACAAAACCTCACTATTTAAAACACTTTAATTCTGTTTAAAACAAAAACTTGATTAGATAACCTTTAAATAATTGAATAATTTACCTGAAATCCTCCATGGTGGTGACAACGTCGATACTTAGAACCTTTTTAGCGTTGAATAGTGCCATTACGTCAAGTTTCTTCTCCAGCTCGGCAAGTAGAGTCATGTAGTTCCTGGTTGGCTTATGCTTCACTCTATTTGCTACTACTTTAAGGTCGCGGAAAGACGTAGGGGATAATCGATGACCGATCACCAACCCTAACTTTTCAAATCCCTCTTTACCCTCTACTATGCTGTACAGTAGCTTTCCTAGAACAAATTGAGATCTGGTTAATGTATTGTATCCGACCCTTTTACTTTTTTTGTCTTCGATTTTGATCTAATTTAAACTGTTCATTTTTACTTCAGTTAACTTTGGTTTTATGATAAAAAAAATAGTTTTTAGAAAAGTGGAGCAATCTAATGTACTTTGGAACAAAGGAAAACCACTCTATTATATTCAAAAGTGTGATTTTACTATTATTATATAGTATTGAACTAAATATCCATTTTTCTTAATTGGTAGTTAGACTAAGGTAAAAACACTCTCCTGTATATATTTTTTTTTGTCTAAATAACTTTTAAGACAAAGAAATTTTTAGTCTAGTCTATTTTGGGTGAAAGGAATATCACACTTTTATATAAAAAAGTGTGACATTACTTGGTCCTAATGTACATTCACTAATTATTCATTTTTCTTAATAGATAGACTTAGGAATACAAACACTACTGTATTTATTTCTTTGTTTAAATAACTATTACGACAAAGCGATATTTATTCTAATGGACTTTGGATAAAAGGAATATCACACTTTTGTGTATTACGAATTAGAACTATTAGAACAATGAGATTTTTAAAACTATTCTAGTTACTTGTTCCTATAGTAGCCTTAGTGGTAGTTGGAAGGATAAATAAATTTTTTTAGTCTTACAGTTTTCCAGGGAGAAAGAATAGAATTGTGTATCAAATTACAAGGGTTTAGCTATCCTGCGTGAATCCACCACCAAGGCTGGTGGGGATTTTATGTATAGTTTTTAAAAAACTAGTTACTTTACCGAAATAGTCCCAGGTTAAAGGTTGTTAAATCGTAAAATGGAACAGTTTAAAAAAAAAACAAAACGAAGTTAATCGGACAAGTTAAATAGGTGGGATGCTAATAGTGTATTTACAATATACAGGGTGGGGAAAAAACCGCACTTTTTTTTAACACTTATAGCTCAGTAATCGTTATCTGATATTATAGTTTTATTCGAATAAATTAACATATGGTGGAGGGGGAAGGGGTTCTTTGTTAAGTAAGTGGGAGGAATCCCTCAGTGTTACAACAAACATTGAAGATGTGTTAAGCACAATGTTGCCTGAAATTTAAGATCAAATTATGCTAAACACGTTTATGCAAGATGGTGCCCCATCCCATCGCCCCTTGCAATCCATCCAGTACTTGCATAGAATAGCCCAGGTTTTTTGTTATACATAATTATTATAACTCTGGGGGACTCCTCTCACTTACTTACAAAGAACCCCCCCCCCCTCCACATTTATGGTAATTAATTTTATCAAAACTATAATACCAGACGACGATTACTACCCAGACAACTACTTTTTTTTAAAGACCCTATTTCAAACCGTTATTGCATGGTTTTCACCCAATAGTTTTTCACTTTCTTTTATAAAGAGAAAGTATTGTGATGGCAAAAAAAAAAATCGATTTTGAGATTTTGATGGATTTAAACATTTGAGAGAGACATTATTAGACTCAGAGGCCCTCTGAGTCTAATTTCTTGAAGACGGTTCCGACGATTTTGATTAAAAAATTCTAAAATGTAGTCCATTTAAATACAAATCTAACGATATAAGCCATTTTCCCGGAAAAGTCTAGTTCCTAAGAAAATAGCTTAAAAAGCAGACGGAGAGAGCCTGGGTTCGATTCCCCGCCCGGGAGAAGTTGTTTTTATGGTAAATTTTGATGAAATGTTCAGTAATAATTAAATGTACGTACGAAAACTAATAAATAGAAAACACTGGGCAGAAGTAATTATGAACTTGTATAGGAGAAAGTTTGTCTGAGTTGCCTCGGACCCGGACCAATTTTTTATTCAAATTATAGATATGAAACTAAAAGTAGAAGAATGCACATAGAAAAGCTGAGCTATAAGTATTAAAAAAAGTGCGGTGTTTTTTCCCACCCTGAAGTAAAGTTACAAGTAATACCTTCGTTAGCAGCTCCTTGATAGTACTGTACCAGAGTCTGAGTGGGCACGATTTGGTTAGCGAACAGTATCGGTTCAAAAGGGAAGTGCTGTTCCACTAAGAACCTTCCAGCTTTACAAAGTTCTAGACTGTCCTTTTTAGGTTCGACGATCTTGGCATCGCATACAGGTGTATAACAATGGTTCACCTTTTTAATTCGAACACCTCTTGATGGCATTAACTGGGTCGCTTCCACGCTGCACAGTATTTTCCCAACTAATGATGATCTTGGCAACATTTTCGATATTTTTTGGACTTGCTCGCTTGAAATTCTAGAATAAAATGTTTTAATTGTTTTTGTTACATTTTTTAAATTTATTTTTAAATATTTTTAATGACATATTGTGACAGCTATGTCATACTTCAATCACACAAAATCATCCCGCTGTAAATGAGATGGCATAGAATAGGTTTAAAATAAATTATGCAGGGTGTCACAGAATTACTGTTCCTAATTTTTATAGGACACTTAAATAAACTTTTTCATCAATAAACTAGTTTCCGGAATTAGCACTTATTTTTACTTTAGCAACCCCCTTGGTTCTAAACAATAGTCTGCCCTCCAAAGTCTCAAAGGTACGAAAAAAAGGTAGTATGTGTGTTTGTCTCCCCAAGACATTGAGACTCCTGGGGCAGTTTTGTATTTAATATTCCTTTATCCTAATTGTTAATTAGACTTATAGTCCAGTCAATTTATCATAATTCATTGCAAAAGGTCCGGTATTTATGATTTTTGGATATGTTGTTGGGACTGGCCCCACTAGTAAAAAGCCAAGTTTGCAGAATCCTAGACCCTGTGGAAGCAGAGTTATAGCTTTTTTCTCTACGGACTATAGTTTTCTAATTACAGAGCATCGAGAATTCGATTATTTTTAAATATTACTTAGGCCAGTCATAACATACTTAATAAATTGCTAAGTTCGCAAAGAGTGATGTAGTTCTGATTTTTTTATATGTTGTTCGAACCAGTTAGGGTTTTGTGATCTTAAGTTTGCAGCTTCGAAAACCCTGTGCGTAGTAGTAGCTGCGTAATATGTGAAAAACTGGAAAAAATTCAGACTTTTTTCAGTTGTTTCCATATAACTCGTATACTATGCGTTTTTCGATGTTAGTCGTTATTACTATTTTTAAAGTCCAGCAAATTTGGAGCATGATTCGGTGATCTTTTTTTCGTTGAATTCCCAAAACTTGTTATAAGAAGTGGTTTAGGTACAATTCTAAAAATTTACAATTTTCCCATTTTGTTATTTTTACGATTACAACAAAACTGTGTTGTCTACAGGCTTCATTTTGTGATTGCATAAAAGCCAATTAAATTTACTACAACTTTATTTCTTACAACTTTTTTCGTAGAGGAGAGGCTTTATGCCGATATTTAACCCGAAGCGAGAGCAATACTTACATTTTTTCATTTATTGGAAAACACTGCCAATCTTTGAAGTGTCATATCTCAGTAACTATTGGACTTACAGAGTTGTCGTTGGACGTAAAAAGAAACCAATTATATTTTCTTCTACTTCATTCCTTATGAATTTTCTCATAGTTTAACAGTTTTACGCCTAAATTTGCCCCGAAACCAGAGCAGTACTTAAAATTTCAATTTTTTGCAAAACATTTTCAAATTCTTATAGGGCCATATCTCGGAATCTATTGGACGTACAGAGTTGCTGTTGGACTTTAATTGTTGTAAATTTATTGTATTGAAAAAATAGTAAGAACAACTAACATCGAACAACGCATAGTTTACGAGGTATATAGCAGCAACTGAAAAAAAGTCCGAGAATTATTCAGTTTTTCACATATTACGCAGCTAGCACAGGTTTTCCGAAGCTGCAAACTTAGGATCACACTACCCTAACTGGTCCAAACAACACATAAAATAATCAGAACTATCATAAAATGTTTATTTCTTGTATTTTTCCCAAATCATCGTATTTTCGATGCTCTGTAATTTGAAAACTATAGTCCGTAGAGAAAAAAGCGATTGACATGAAATATTAGTAAATTTTCTCCTCTACAAAATTGGTGATAACCATTTTTTCTCTCAGATGCACAGGAAAAGAGATAAAGATTAAAAACTGAAAAAGTGGGAAAATTTCAATGTGTTTTAGCTATAACTCTGCTTCCACAGGATCTAGGATTCTGCAAACTTGGGTTTTTACTGGTAGTACTAGTCCCAACAACATATCCAAAAATCATAAATACCGGACCTTTTGTAATGAATCCCAAATTTTTTGTATAAATTGACTGGACTATAAGGGATATTATGACATTTATATTCACAGGGGTGACATTCCTTTGTCCCAAATTATAGTGGAATAAATATCCCTTTGCCTTAATAGTAATTTAGACTAAGGAATATATACTACTCTGTATATGTAATATATAGGTAATCCTGTAATCTGTGTATGTTCCTTTGTCTAATTAACATTAAGGCAAAGGGATATAGGGGTGTGCTTAAGTAGAAAAGTACCTCGGTAATTGTTCAGCATCAAAATAAAATTGAATTAATCCCCTGTCACCTCAGGACTTTCGACTTTTCCCGTGGTTTTAACACGTCTCTTTCCCGGGAAAGTAAAAGATAAATCATAGCAATTTTTGAAAAACTGAACTATTTTCGTAGTTATTTACGTGTAGTCTTTATTTGATAAATGAAGGTTTGATTGAAAATGCAACATCACATCTTACAATAATTGAATAAGCAGACATACATTTGCCTACGGAGCAAGATTGGTTCAGCGTACTCCGCTGTACACCGCGTTCAAGATACTCCGATATCTCGAATACGCTGATCCAATCTTGCTCCGTAGGCAAATGTATGTCTGCTTTTTTAATATTTGTAAGATGTTGCATTTTCAATCAAACACTTATTTATCTAATAAATATTACACGTAAATGACTTCGAACATCAGTATTCTGTAAATATATTTGTACTTATAGTCCAGTCAAATGGTGCATAAAAAGAGCTCAAAGTGGAAAGTTTTGGTGTAATTGTTGTTAGTGGCTTATTTTATGTTTTTTGGGGTGCTGAACACGAATCTGAAGTTGTCCAACAAAATTTTCCTCGGCAAATATGAGAAATCATCGAAAAACTACAAATAAAAATGTTTTTTTTATTGGTTTTCAGCTTATAACTTGCAAAGCAATCTACTCACGCAAAAAGTAGTCTAGTAGTAAAATAAAAAGGAGAAAATAATCTACATTTTATGTCTATAACTTTTATTTGTACGTCGTATGGTTTTCACGCAAATGGGAGTTGAAATATTGGGAAGATGTGGCGGGTGGAGGGAACAGGATGAAGGGTAAACGGTTGGTGGAAAGACTGCGCTGGCAGTTAATTTTATGTTTTTGGGTGTGCTGAACACGAATCTAAAGTTGTCCAACAAAAATTTTACACCCAAATATGAGAAATCATCATAAAACCCCTTTTTCTTTTTTTTTTTTTAGTGGATTTCGCCTTATAACTTACAAAGCAAGCTATTTACGCAAAAAGTGGAAGAGTAGTAAAATAAAGAGGAGAATATAACCTACAAATTATTTCTTTACCATTTTTTTGTAAGTCGAATGGTTTACATGCAAAAGAGGGTTGAAATAACCGGGAAATCAATAATTTTTTAAATATAGCAACAAACCTTATTCTTAAAATAATATATATTGAATTTCTGAACAATTTATATGTATTTAAGTCCTAATGCGAGCTCTTAGACACAGGTTATATTATTTTTGTAGCTATTTTTCAATAATTACTGATTTCCCGGTTATTTCAACCCTCTTTTGCACATAAACCATTCGACTTACAAAAAAATGGTAAAGAAATAATTTGTAGATTATTTTCTCCTCTTTATTTTACTACTCTTCCCCTTTTTGCGTAAATAGCTTGCTTTGTAAGTTATAAGGCGAAATCCACTAAAAAAATAAAACTAAAAAGTGGTTTTATGATGATTTCTCATATTTGGGTGTAAAATGTTTGTTGGATAACTTTAGATTCGTGTTCAGCACACCCAAAAAACATTAAATAAGCCACTAACAACAATTACACCAAAACTTTCCACTTCAAACTACCATTTGACTGGACTATTACATTAAAAGTTCAATAATTCTCATTTTACTACAACGATACTTAGCATGATACAAAGATACCAGAAGAAGAGCTTATTAGATCTTCAGTCATCGTATTTTATGGATTTAATACTTATGTAACGTGAACTTTAATGCGCCAATGATTTGTCAACTGTTATGTACATATACATCGAGACTATGATTTCAGCTCTAAATTTAACCGGCGCTGTTATGTACACATGCATACATCGAGACAATAATTTCAGCTCTAAATTTAACGGGCACTGTTCACCAAAAACTTACAAATCATTATTATCATATGTTTGAATCCTTGAAGGGTAGAAAGAAGAAGACTAGTATTATTTAATGCTAGGTGGCAACAAACAGAACATTAAAAATTAAAAGTCACATCATACCATTGATAACAGCATACTTGACCCTTCAAGCAAGATAAGCAAAGATAATCTGACTGATTATCTTTGCACAAGAAAGATTGGACCCTTCTGTATAATATTGATTATAGGTAATTGACGTGGCGAACTATCAGTTCCCTCAATGAGACATATTAGTTATAAGTACAACTTGTTCTAAAATATCACTACAATTCCATCCTAAGCACAGAAATTTAATGTATAGAATAGAGGTTATTACTGGATTATTTACGTAACATTAGTAATTATTGATTTATTCATATGTATGTCATGTTACAATAAATAAAATGGCTCGAGTAGCCGAAACATTGCCACCTAGCATGAAAGAGTACTTGTCTTTCTTCCTACCCTTCAAGGATCCAAACATAATGATAATAATCATTCTACAAGGTACACTTAGCTTTCACGTCCAAAAATATATTATTTTCTCCAATAGATACTTTTTAAATATGGGGAATTTTATTTGTGTAAACATCTATTTAAGGCCTGAAATATTAATCACTAAGTAAACATATGAATTCCTTTACTCCGAATTGTTACAATTCACGTTTTAAGAAAGCGAGAGTTATTTGGATCGCTTTGGGGCACTTGGTACCAAGAATGAATGCCGTTATAGCTTGAAGCCCTGTCCCTCTACCTTGGTACCGAAGCTTTCGGTACCTCCCTACAAGGACTCAAGGGAAATATGTCCTGCTATATATACAAGTAAAATGAATGAAAACAAGATAGTTATGATTTGTATTTAACAGTGATTATACCAACTACACAGCACATTCAGGTACCTCCTGAAGGAAAGCTTGACTTCCAACAATGGTTAGTTTTTATTATTTATACTTCAATTTTTTCCTTGTTTTATATGAATATTTGATATAGATAGATTTTTGTTAAGCTTGAAGTAGGTAACATAAAGAAAATAAATACATTATTTTGTATTATTATATTAATATGCATTATTCTCGTATAATGCAATATTAATTTTTTTAACGAATAATAAATTATAATGAGATTAATACTAGGTGAGGATGAAGTACATATCATCATCCTCTTTGAATTAAAGATAGGTTTATAAATTTGTTTCATTTAGAATATTAAATTAAATATACAACGCTGACAATTACAATATTTTTGATCTAAAATAATCAAATAGTTGTTATAAGAATATTCTGTACTTTTACATTTTTGTAACTTCACAACAACATAGTCACTAAATATATAAAAATATATAATATAATATTAATATGTAACATATTAACAAATACAATAGTATTAAATATCAAAAACCTTTTAATGGATTTAGTTTTAATGTTAAATTGGTTTTATGACATAAAACATTTCATTTTTAAATGCATAGTGTATTCAAGATTCTTTGACATGCTTAATTCAAGAAATTTAATGTTATAATTAATTAATTGTTTATTAATTTTATTAACACTGATAACGCTCAGACTCGCTGAGTGAATGCTCAAATAAAGTAATCTTTATCTTTAAATCTAATCTCAAAATTTCATTTCCAAATGAATCTCTGATATTTCTAGAATAATATACATATTAATACATTAGCCTACTAATTAGTGTTTGCTTAAACCTCTATCGATTATCAGTTGGGTCAAACTAATTTTTTAATTTAATTTAATTTTTAATAAATGTGCATGGATGAATGAAATTAATAAGGGAACATGAGTCGGCTAATTTAGACAAAACCATACAAAAATTCTTTAATAAATTGGATAAGTAGAGACAGTAAAACATGTAGAATGTCGTAATAATATGGAACCAACATTGGGCTAATCATAACCTATCATCCAAATTTCTTTTAAATCGGACAACTAGTTTGTAAGATATGGTTCGCAAAAAATTATGAACGACAGACAGACATGAGAAACATATTTCTGTTTTTAAATTTAGGGGCATAAAAAATATTTCGTTCCACAGAATGATCAAAATACTTCCCTTACCTTCGGTAAGCTTGGGAGCAAAAATTAGAATCTAATCAATACAATATCTGATTAAAGATAACTTCCGTGTTATAACTTTTCGTAACATTATTATTATATGATTATTAATTTCGAATTAAATAATTACAATGTTTCTTTCTCTCCCCGGTTCCATTGTAGCTAATCAGAACTGTAAAGAAACTGTATTTAATAGAAGGAGTCTCGAGTCTCTCATTCTGTGGTAAAATCCCGACTGCTTTTTTGAATGAATCAAACTTTTTCCCAAACAGTTTCGTAACGTAGTGTCTTCAAGGAGCATCCTTAAACATTTATTCAGTTTTATGTCTTCACTATTTTCCCATCTTTTTTTAAAAATTATTACTCTTCAAATGGAATACATATATATATATATATAATG
>KZ651193.1:1075532-1100955 GCA_001010745.2 Gerris buenoi
TTTTTTTTCCCCCCCTTTTTTCCTTTTTTAATAGAATGAGGTTTTATTTTTTAATTTTATACATATTATACAAATAAGCGGGGGACTCTCGTTGGATAAGAATTCCTTTTTTTCTTATTTATTAGATAATATTTATTTTTTAAATTATTAAATTACTGCATTCCTAAATAAAAATATACATTTTTATTTATTCCTGCTTTGTTGACCCCTTTTTAATTTGTAAATGGTGTCATTAAGGGTAAATAAGATATAACGCTTTATACTTATTTACCTCTTAAGATTATTAATTTAAATAAAATTGTAAATTATTATTAAGAGAAAAATAGACTCCAGCACCGGGATTTGAACCACGGGCCTCCTATATTTCCAGTATAGACGCTCTAACCAACTAAGCTACACTGAAGAATAATTTCCTCAGTCGATAACGATACCTAGTCGTGAATTATATCAGCAGTTATTATTAGAGAAGCATTAATTCGATATGTTGATAATATCACATTTTAATGAAAAAATCAAATTAGATCTGTTTTAATTTAAAAAAAAAAATAATAATAATTATAATATTGTTTCAATAGTGAATTGATCAAGTTTAAAATTGGTGTTAATCAGTATTAAATCAATTTTTTTGCGTACTGATTAAGTGTTTTAATCGGTGTGCATTATTATAGCAAATAGCATTTTTAATTAATTTAACACTACAATAACTAAGATCGATATGAGAAACAGAAATAAAGCAAGTTAGACATAAACATAATCAATATAATTAGATACCACGGATAGTTTAGTGCATTTTATAAAGTCATTAAATCTTTTTGTGGCCTGATATTGTGTTGGACTAATATAACCGCAATAATTAAATAAATTACAAGTTTGTCAGGCTGTTCGGAGTAGAACAAATTTCATCTATAAATTTTATAATTTTAGTTTTTAAAAAAGCTTACATTCATTCAGCTCTTATTATTATATATCATCACAAAAGTAGAATATAAGTAAAACATAATAATATTATATAATGCAGTAAAAAGTAAAAACTTTCCTGATCTTTTACATTACATTTTTTTGAGGTGGTTAAGACTTTATTTTTTTTAAAGTTGAAGTTGAAAATATGTAACTCTTTTTTTTTAAATATATATATATATATAATAGATAGCCAAGAGAGTAATCCTCGGTAACTTCTTGTCGTAATATCACAAACGAAGGGAACTTAATACGTGTATGTTATAAACTCTAAACTGTAGTGTTCCACGACCTATGTGAATTAATGGTCAAGATTGTTCACATAACAAATAATTACTTGTTAGCGTGTAATTTTTCAGTTTTTGACCGTGGTAATACAACTATCATAACTGTTATTGCAATATAAAAATAAAATAATGTATCAAATTGCTAATAATTGTGGTTTCTTTTTAAATTTCTATTTTTTTCTTTTAAAAAAAAATTCCTGATATACTAAATTTGATCCATTGAAAAAGATGGCCCAAATATAAACACAGAAAGAATTTCTTCTTAAACAATTTTACTGATTTAAATCTTTAGGGTTTTTATGAAGTTAATAATTTCAGATTGTTACATTACTTTCTGAATTATTCTCACTTAGTAAGGAATAATTAATATAAAAATACCATTTTTAAAAACTGGTATTTTTTAAACTTTAGATTTTCTAAAAATCGACGATTCTTTACAAGTTACACCCGGGAAAATTCCATTATCTGAAATAATAGCATACAAATTTACTAGAAAACAGAGAATATCACAGTAAACATATACTTATGAATAAATTTTTTTAAATTTTCAAGATCTAATAACTTATTAAAAAAAAGTTCTGTCCGTAAAACGGGGTAACAACGTTTGTCTTTTCACTGTAAATTTACATACTTTCCCAAATCAAATTAAAATTAACCAACTGTTTATTTATTTGTAAATTTAACATTAGAAGCAATTTTTTATTTAATAGATTAAATCACAACAAATATACGGGAAATAAATATAAACCACTCGAGTTGATTGATCCTGTATGGAAAATTAATAATAATATGTACATTGATAATAAATATATTTATTTATTAGGTTCTCTTTATTATTGCATGTCAATTTCTTTGGTGCGTTATCATGTAAATAACCAAAGAAATATATAATATGAGATCAGTCCGATATAGATAATGTTAAAAGTAGTGTATCTATTAAGTTATTCTGTATTTTACTCAGATCTGCCTAATCTCAATAATTAAATCTAACTTGTACTAATTTAATATGGGATTATATTAATACGTAATATTATTTGAATCAAAAAATTTTGTTGATGGAAAGATTAGTCCAAGATAATAATACTGCTTTCTTGTTTCGTGTAGCTTATTTATTAACTATAATAAAATTTGTTCCAGGATTGGTTAAAAGCGGCGCTTTTGATAGCCCTAGTAGAGGGATTATGTGCGTCCGATGTTAATGAAGGACGGACATTTAAGAAGATCCCACTAAAGAGTTTTCTTGCTTCTAAATTATCGTCATCTACAGGGAGCATCCTACCCCCACCAGAACGAGAACGTCCGACCTGGAAAATCCACAAATACCAGGGCTTGGAGCTTTTGCCCATTACGGACAATGTAGAGGAGGATCATTCTTCATCATCTCCTGATCTTCCCGATTTTACTAATAATGATAAACAACATACCGATGTGTACCCACCTGCTAATCAACTTGATAATGTCGACCAACCTGCTTCTAGTAATAGCCAAATATCTAATTCTGACAGCAAAAATGCACTTGAAGCATTAGACTACTTAGCTCCTATTGCCAATCTTATTCCAAGCAAACGATCTATTAAAAAAATCCATCTTAAGACCCTAGATCCTGTTGAGAAAACTGCAGCTTCAGTTCTTCAACTCCCAAAAAAGAAGGCTGCTGCAGCTTCAGTTCTTCAACTCCCAAAGAAGAAGGCTGCTGTAGCTTCTGTTCTTCATCTCCCAAAGAAGAAGGCTGCTGTAGCTTCTGTTCTTCATCCCCTCAGTAAAGGAGGAATTTTAAGTTCTATTTTTCACAAGAAGAAGAAGCCACTAGCGTTCTTTAAAATACCTTTCTTTAAACATCCTTACAAAATTCTGCCTCGCTCTAGCGAACCACAAGGTGACTCAAGATCTTTTGGAAAAATATTCTGGGGTCATAAAGCACACAAACTTCCAGAACTTCCTAAACTACCTGAAGTTTTACAACTATCTCAAGCGTATATACCATCTCCACCAGTACAAGGTAAACCTACCCTAATACCAGATAGTACCTTTGAACTAATAAATCAACTAAACGACATTACTAAATTAGCCGATCATATCGCGCTTCCTCATGTTCCTAGTTTACCTACCTCTTTATTCCCATTAAAATTCAAAAAGCACCACCAATTAAAACCTTATATTCACATTAAGCTGCCAGCAAGACAAATTACCACTGAACATCCACCGGAACGCAAAGATATAATTACCTCTGTTGAACCAGAAAATAGCTATGGACCACCTTCACCACCAGAAAATAGCTATGGACCACCTTCACCACCAGAAAATAGCTATGGACCACCTTCACCACCAGAAAATAGCTATGGACCACCTTCACCGACAGTGGATAGATATGAATCCCCACCTTATAAACCACAAGATAGTTACGTCACCACCAGAAAATAGCTATGGACCACCTTCACCACCAGAAAATAGCTATGGACCACCTTCACCACCAGAAAATAGCTATGGACCACCTTCACCTCCAGAAAATAGCTATGGACCTCCTTATAAACCAGTTAATACTTATGGAGCTCCACCACCGACAGTGGATAGATATGAATCCCCACCTTATAAACCACAAGATAGTTACGGACCACCTCCTACACCAGGAAATATCTATGGGCCACCTCCTCCACCAGAAAATAGCTATGGACCACCTTCGCCTCCAAAAGATACTAATATATCACCAAGACCAGCTGATAATTATGGACCACCGCAAAAACCAGGTGATATATATAGACCACCACCGCCAGCAGTTAGTTATGGTGCACCATCACCACCTGTAGATAGTTATGGTCCACCACCACCTGCAGATATGTATGGCCCACCACCACAAGAACCAATTGATACTTATAGACCTCCCCTACCTCCAGCAGACAGTTATGGTTTGCCTCCGTCAAACCCTGCTGAAAACTATGGAGCTCCTCCTTCTACCTCTTTGTCATCAAATCAATGGTCATTTTCAACACATTATCAATCTCCCTCTACAGTAAGTGATAGTTATGGTAATCCGATCAATAATGGTTGGAGCAACGAGTCAACACCCTACGACCGACTGAGCCAATCCTCTAATCATCAAGGATCCCCAGTATACATTCACAAAGATTCACCATCTGCTGCTGCTTCCGAAAGGGATGATGTTTTAGTAGAACCCCCTCCGGAAGTCGTAGTAGAGAATCGCGAAGATTCGGAACGAGTGATCCCTTAATCTGCCTTTAGTATGTATTCTGATTTTTTTTTCTTTCATTTAAAAATATAAGACCTTTTGTTTATCTTAAATTAACTTCTTAGATAAACAAATACATACTATATTTTACTACGTTTTTATTAGCTTGCTTTCTTGTTTGTTTGTTTCTTGGTCCAGTACAAATCTTGCAATCGATATTTAACTATCTTCCCGAGTAGCTAGACATTTGAAACTTTTAGAATAGCTAATAACACGATGACAATGCATTATTTTAATACTTTTAGCCATCTTTCAGAAAAATGTAATCAGTTTTCAGCAAATTGTGCTGTATGGAAAATTAGTTCGGAACAAATCCAAAAAAAGTTATTTTATTTGTTTTGATATGTCCCATATTTACAATCTTCATTTTGACAGGTTTCAAATTTATGACAGAAAATTTAAAAACGAAGTATATAAAAAGTTCTTTTTATCTTGCAATTATTTATGAGACACTTTCACTGTATTATAAATTATTAATGGTCTTTATTTGTATTTAGTATTTTTTTTTTTTTTTTTTTTTTTTTTTTTTTTTGGTGTATAAATAATAATAATATTATTATTAATGAGATGTTCTCATATTTTCATTTATTATAAAACAAATTTTTTTCGTACCTTTAATAATTATAATACCGAAATTCTTTATTTCCAGTGAAAGTTATGAAAATGTGCCAATGATTGCTCATCCATTTTGTACTAAACGATTTGACTATTCACTGTTTTCACCTTCAATTTTCTCGCAAATGATTTCTCATGGTTGCCAATAATTTCTCAAAGTAGCCCACCCTTAGTTGGGTGTTTACCCAGGGTTGTGAAGGAAAGGGTAGCTACACTAAATGATTGTCGTCCACCAATCCTGATGAAAAACGGATAAAATAACTTTGCCTATTTCAATTTCTTTTCATTTTTACGATTTTGGTAGTATTTATACTACAGAAAGATTAAATTTTAATTTAAATCAAATTATAATTATTATTAACTACGGGAAACAGACAGAGAAAAACAAGCTCCTGCGCCGGGGTTTGAACCCGGGCCTCTGTATTTCCAGTACAGTGCTCTTACCAGCTAAGCTACGCGGGAGTATGGTTTCCCCTGACGTTATAGATACCTTAACCCGATTTTAAAGCTTTCAATTTTCCACTAAAGTCTAAGTAGTCAACATTAATGACATAGAACTAGACCGAGAAATATCGCTTATAATTATAAAGTACCCAATTAGTACCTGTACCTCGTACAATCAATTAGAAATTCATTTTTACGATTTTGGTAGTATTTATACTACAGAAAGATTAAATTTTAATTTAAATCAAATTATAATTATTATTAACTACGGGAAACAGACAGAGAAAAACAAACCCCGGCGCGGAAGCTTGTTTTTCTCTGTCTGTTTCCCGTAGTTAATAATAATTATAATTTGATTTAAATTTCTTTTCATATAAATTAAAAAAAAAAATCAAAACTGTGCATCTGATTTTAATATAATCTAAAGATAATTAATCTAAATGCAATCTTGTAAATAAACCTCCAAATATTATTCGAATTTTTGCGCCTTCACAATTCTTTCTCTCTATATAATACGTACCTATATCGTATATGAGAAAGTAAAAATTATTTCTTATGTCTTATTCAGTTTGTTTATATGATTTTTAAGTATAAAAAATCTATTTTTTGTAAAAACTAACGATATTTATGTGTTTATTACAGATAATTAACGAAAATGCTGAAAAGAAACTATGAAGAGATATTTTCATCTTAATAGGCACCTAGTCCCATTACTAATAATATTTTGTATTTATTTAAATAATTAACTATTTTTATTTTGTAGAATTTATCAAACAATACGTATTGTTATTAAAAAATATCTTGTAAATATTGATTTTGTCTATTAAAAGGATAATAAACAAATATAAGTAGACTCTAAGAGTCTTTAATAAATTTTTAAACTGAATCTTTATAAATATATAATTTATTGATTAAATTTTATTTTACCACACTTGATTTGATGCATTCATTCTAAACTAATTATGCTAACTGAGTTGGCTGATAAATGAACCATGTTTAGGTGCATAGTGAGATCCGAAATGAAAAATAAAAAAAAATGTGTTTCTATAGAATGATTCTGCAGAATAGAGTTTTTTCGTCCTTCAATAAGCTTATGTGTTGATGAGATGAAAGAATTTCCTCATGTCCTATTATTAGATGATTGAACGCGTGGTTAATTAGAACTGTATCGATTCCTAGTGGAGTTCAAATTATTTCTATTCGATATTAAGTGGGTTCAAGCTTTAACTTAATATGGGACCAACTGCGGGCTACTATTGACGAACCATCCAAATAGGTTAAGCACTTTTAAAGATCAAAATAGTTATTTACGCACCAAGGGAGGAAACAAAGTCATTACTCCCTGAGCGTTGTTGTTGGTTTCTGAGGCGAAGCCGAGGGAACCATGGAGTTTAATCCCGAGGCATAGCCGAGGGAGTTAATTATAGCGAGGGTGCTATGACTTTTTGCTCCCGTGGTACGTACAAGATTTTTCCTCCAGAAGGGTGGAAAACAACACAGATAAACCTAAGATTTCGATTTATCGATTTATTTAGGTATTAACTAAGTTTACAAATGTTTATACCTTTAATTTGTTCAACGACTTTTAAAAACAACATCTCATTGTAAAAAAATAATGTAAATTAAATGTGCAATTCATCAATTCCAACTATGCGATATGTTTTCTTTGATTTCTATAATAACTTTCAATAACTATGTAATTATAATAATAACTCAAATGTTTAAATACTACAAAATGACTAACTGAATAATATTTTATTTATTTGTGTTTCTCTAAAATACGAGAAATCAAAAACATAAATATAACCTGATTAGACGTAACCTACCTCTTTTCTTGTTCTCTTAAAATATAAGTCTTGTTTAAACTCAGTTATGAAGTCATACGACATTTTAAAATGACGATAGAAATTGAAGAATCACGGCAATCAAAAGTACGTGTTATTTAAACTCTCAAATTTTCAAGAAAAAGCTTTTAACCTGTCGAGTCATTGAGTTAAAAAAAAATTGCTATTAGTTACGAAACAGGCAACACTGATTTTTTTAAGAATAATAAGTTGGCTCTACTGTTACTTTCCACCACGATTTCTACTTTCCGCCACGATTTTCACAACTAGGCTGTAATGGGATCCTTTCCTCCCTATAAACTAGGGTGGAAAGTTAATTTTTCCTCCCTTCTGGAGGAAAAAAGCATTTGTATTTGGTGTTAATAAAAATAGTCAGCCAATTAATGTGTCATATATAGTTCCTCGCGTTCTACGTATAGTATAACTTGGTGCTTCCTCGGGTAAACTCATAATAAACAGCTTGGGTTTCTGGTGAAAGCTATATTTAGTATACTTTAACGATTTTATGCTTTTTCAACCTTTAATTGTCAAATTTATTAATTTCCCCCCGTTTTTGCTTCCGAGCTTACCGAAGGTAACGGAAGCATTGTGTTCACTTTTGAGAACAAAAAAGTTTTATGCCTCTGATTTTAAAAATTCCAAGACAGAAATCCGTTTCAGACATCAGGGAACATTTTCGGTTCCGTGTCTGTCTGTCTGTCTGTCGGTCTGTGTGTCCGTGAATCATGAAACGTGCGACGATAACTTGTGTAAATGTCGACCGATTTTGATTAAATTTGGTAGACACGTTCATTTTACCAATGCCCAAGACGAGTTCGTTGGATAACGTTATCCGTTCAAGCATTCACGCGCAACGCTCGTGTAAACGTGAACTTCTGGGTTACCAACAATCCAAATGTAATTAAATTCAGACAAGTATTATTTATGATATGGTGAACCACAAAAATGTAGAATGACAGACAGACACGATACCCAAACTTTACCTCGACATCTCCAAACTGTCAAGGAATTTTTGAAGTTGGAGTTAAAAAAAAAATCTTATCTGTTACCATTGGTTCAATAATGAAAATTAAATAAAGTATAAAGTAAGGCTGAACTCAATTGAATAAATTTACATTTAATGATTATAAAAAGGCTATAAGAATATTCTTGATCTATTATTCAAGGGACAATCGTAACTGTAACTTTAATAATTAAGTTCCCCTTTTTAAATGAGTAGATATAGTAAATAGCTAATGCTACTTTAAGATTACCAAGAATAATTTATAGCTCATTAGTTTAACTTTTTCAATTACTTTAAGATATAATAGGAGGATTACGCGAGCCTAGTTGAGTCTTTTTAATACTCTTTCCCTCTCTACTCGACTTAATCTTAGAGCTAAGATAATTAGGATAGTGAATAAGAAATGAGACAGAGCTGTTTAAAGAAGGCATCTCCTTGTTTGTACTTATTTAAGGAAAAAAGCAGGCCTTTATAAAACTTGCGTAACGCTTGTTTAAAACTACGCCGAGCTAGACTGAAGCAACTCGTCTTCGCTGTTTCATTTAACTTGATGTAGGTCAAAAGGAGGCAAAACGAAACGTCGTCCTTGTTTTAGCTAACTTTTCAACACCAAGGTTATCATTGTTTTAAAATAAACAAACCATTATCATTCAATAGAATATTACGGAATAAAATGTACAATAAAAACAAATAAACTTTTCCTTTTTATATAAATTAATTCTAAAATAAAAAATCTTACATAAGTATGTTTTAAAAACTCAAAATTATATTGATAAGATCACAAGCATAATAGAAAAAACGATTCAAAAAGAAGCAATATTCTCATAAATAGTTTAGTATTATTACTCAATAAATCACTATAGGTGCTTAAATAAAATAATGTTAATAAAAATTGAACTAAGTTAGTGTTTATTAAAGAAATTGATCACTGTTGTCTATGATGCTTAAAACAATCTTCCTAAAATCTAAACATAAAATAATCTAAATAAAATTCGATTCTAAAGACAAGAAATGAGTCAAAATCTAACTAATTATAGAATTAACAAGATGTTTAAAGAAGCTTTACTTCCCTCCTGTAATTACATTTTGCTGAACGTACGTACTAAAGAAAACAAGTAAGGCGCACTTCACTTATGTACGTGAGGCGATAATCGCCGGTTTCTTTCTGTACGACTTAGTGAAAATTATCAGGTGTAATAGTTGTAATATTCTTTTTCTACACTTCAAGACCCTTAAATTGATGTATAACATGTCATGGTTAGGTTACTAAAAAGTTTTAGTCGCCCATCATATTGGCCGCCATTTTGGAAATATTAAGTGTAGAAACTCCAAAATGTGTCCAGTAGTCTCAATCCCTGAGACGCACCTGCACCTGTGTGACAAATTTTGTTTCTAGGTATAGTAGTTCATGAATTGAAGCAAGCCAACGGACAGACGTCTCCAACGGACAGACGGACAAGAGCTGGTTAAATAAGGTTTCTTTTTGTACTTTGTACAGAAACCTAAAAAGAAGTTGGTCGGATGTTTCTCGCAGACCAACTTTCCCATATACATAATCACTTAGTTCACTATTTTTCTATTTGTTTGGAAAATATACTTTTAGAATAAGGGGACTTATAGAAAGGCGTAAATCTGACAAAATCTAATAACCAGGTTACTGTGCTATCCCATATATATGAGTTAGTAATGAAAATAATAAAAATCACAGGGAAGTACTTGCGTCCAAGTACTTTTGAGGGTTTTGTAGATGGGTAAGCATACCCATTATGAAAATTATGATTTCTTGTCTTCGATCTCAAGACTACCGGGTTCGATCCCCCGGGGGGTCACAATGTTTTGTATCAGTAATAAACCAATAAGGAATGCAAAATTTAAAAAAGCAAATATATATTTGTGTCCTACTCTTCAGCAGATTTCATTTCATACCCAACTCAAAGTTTAAAAAAAATAAAATTTTGGGCGCACTTCACTTTTTTGCGCCTAAAATTGGCAATTTTTAAAAACTCCCGGAATTTTCATCGCGCCACAATAAGGTATTGGCATGAATTATTTCGAAATTTTAGCACCAGCCGATCTATAGTGGTTGGGGGGAGGGGGGACATTTTTTTGGGGTATATTTTGATTTTTTTAACTAATAAGGAAAAAAAAATTGAAAAAGTAAATATATATTTGTGTCCTACTCTTCAGCAGCTTTCATTTGATACCCAACTCAAAATTTTGGGTGCATTTTAAATTATCGCGCCTAAAATTGGCAATTTTTGAAATTTTGAGACTCACTCCCGGAATTTGCATCACCCCACTACAGGGTATTAGCATGAATTATTTCGAAATTTTAGCNTGTATTTTGATTTATTTGACCAATTAGGAAAGCAACATTTAAAAAAGTATTCATATATTTGTAACCTACCATTCAGCAGCTTTCATTTGATACCCCACTCGAAAATTAAAAAAAATGTAAATTTTTGAGTTTACCACATTTTTTCGATTTGCGCATGCGCATATTTAATTTTTAACTTTTGAGTATTTTCCCTGTGTTTGGGCCCGGAAGTTACGCCAGTGCTTCAAATTTCAGCTTTTTAGCTTAAACGGTTCGGGCCCTATGAAAGAAAGAGCGACGGACGGACGGACACATCACCCTCGGGATAAGGGTTTTGAGAAGTATCTACAAAACCCTAAAAACAGAAACAACAAAACAAGCGTAAAACTGACAACCTTGCCATAGAGTCACAATCTGAGGCTCATCTTGTCGTTTTTAGGCGTAGATTTTTATATTGTCTCAGATATATCTGAAATCCAACCTTCTTCATCTTGCTTCAAAAAATAGCAATTTTTTTTTTCAGTGCGTAAACATCAAGACGGAACAAATATAAATTTGGAGACAATGGTGAAATGGTAATATCTACTAAAGAATCCTTGAATAGCAAAAGGTAAAAATAGTTCATCCTGTTCTCATTCTATAAGGTCATTATGTTTTATCATTTGTTCTCCTCAATTGTTCACAATTGACCGTGGCCTAAACCGTATAAAATTCTAATATAAATTGCGTCCTTAAATTATCTTCAATGTCACTATAATCTTGCTATTTCTGTTTTCAGTTTCAGAAAAAAATATTTTGTTTCTGATTCTGTGAAAGGTTGTAGGTAATCTAATAAACATATATTATACAATTTTGTGCACGTTGATTTTTTAAAACAGAGTTTAGATAGTTTTCTACTTTAATTCAACTTCAAGATTTGCGATTTGCCATAAGAAGCTTCCATTATACCTTGAAACGTTAAATTTTTATCAAAATTTCTTCTTTTGTTGCTTCCATTTTAACTAATTATTCCTAACTTATTTAAAGATGTTCACTGCAACCTTAAACGTTTTAATGTTAACAAAGTTCAGTTTGCTCTTGGTTCGAATCCACGTCACAATGAGTCACAATGAGTCACAATGATCATCGTGCCTGTCTTTCTTTTTGTTTTTTCGTTTTGATCTTTCTATCAAAACGTACTTAGGAGGAACGCTTCCTTATTAGATATTCTCATATCTTACCTCATTTGCTCTATTTCTGGATTTTCTGCTAAAACAATTTCTAATCATTTTATTCTACGACTTCTTCCGATTATCTTGTCTCCATTACTTTATCCTCTGCAAAAATATTCATGGTACAGTTAAAGATGGCAAAAACTCATTTTCACGGCGGAGTATCTTCTACTTATCAAGGTCAAGACGTCTCAATATTGTCTGCCAACTTGACTGGTATTTTGTTAATATTCATTGTTCACGAAAATACATCTTCACTGCTGTTCCTTATTCGTCCAAATAAACATTAGGATAGTACAGGACTGATAACTTAGGATGTCACAGGAATGAGGTATAAAGGAAGTACAGGACTGATAACTTAGGATGTCATTGGAATGAGGTATTAAAGAATTACAGGACTGATAACTTATGATGTCACAGGAGTAAGGTATGAAGGAATTGCAGGACTGATAACTTAGGATGTCACAGGAATGAGGTATTAAGGAATTACAGGACTGATAACTTAGGATGTCACAGGAGTAAGGTATTAAGGAATTACAGGACTGATAACTTAGGATGTCACTGGAGTAAGGTAATAAGGAATTACAGGACTGATAACTTAGGATGTCACAGGAATGAGGTTTTAAGGAATTATACACGCTACAGGACTGAGGTGCTATTAGCCACTTTACACATCTACTCAATAAAAATATGTGTATTCTCTCGTAAGATTCGAATCATTGAACAGTAGGGCAAATCAGTCATTGATTACAGGTTATAGTAGTCCGCTAATCAGTCGGCTAGTGATAAAATCTATAAATCTTACAAAGTCATCATAACTGATGATGCGGCTATTAAAGTGCACTCTATATAGCAACTGGTTAATTAAATGAAGAACTGCAGTTATAAAAATAATTTTCAAATTTTCTAATCTGTTATCAAATAGTTAAAAAGCTTGAGATGGTTTCTTTGTAAAATTAGCTTTATTCTTTTTAACTTTAAACAAATTCATTTACAATTTTGTAAAACTTGTTGCAAATATTGTTAAAATTACATTTATGTAATACTTACTCGAGTTAACTTTTAAGTAACCTACTTTTATTTAATCTAATTTAACCTTTTCAACTTTTCCAACCATTATATAGATTTTGTCGGTTGTTATACTTTGTGAAAATAAGTAATTCTATAGAAATGTATATAAGGAAGACACGCTACGATATAGAGGAGATTACGTATTTGAAACTCCTCCTTTAGGCTCAAGTATCATCAAGTATATCAAAGTAATCTTAAAGTTTACACTGATGATCTGACCCCTCCACACCGAGCTTGACGTAACTACCTCATTTCACTGCAATCAAAACTCCTTGCTCGTGTCTTTCCCTTCTAACAAAGCTCCTAGTTTCTCATCTAATCTTATCATTATCCTTAAAGATAATGAACTATTACAGTCAATTCCTCCACTAGAAATATCATCTGTAAATAATTGAAGATGTCGTATGAGACTTACGTACTGCAGTTTTATACATATTACCTTTTTCTTTGTATTAAATTTTGTCGTACGAGACTTACGTACTACAGTTTTATATTTCTTTTTCTTGGCAATTCTTTACATTGTTACTCCCCTTAGCCAAACAGAGGAGAGTAACAATTTAAAGAAGGTGCACAGAATGTTTTTCTTTTAGACTGTTACTCCCATTATAAAAGTAGATTGTGATCTTCCTTTGTCCAAATGTACATTGGACTAAACCTCCCTTTGTCTTAATAGCTATTGAGTCAAAACCATTTATATTTTTAAAAAATCACAGGGAAGTACTTAGTCCAAGTACTTTTAAGGTTTTGTAGATGAGTAAGCATACCCATTATGTAAATTATGATTTCTTGTCTTCGATCTCAAGAGTCCCGGGTTCGATCCCCCGGGGGGGTCACAATGTTTTTTATCAGTAATAAACCAATAAGGAATGCAAAATTTAAAATAATCATATATATAATTGTGTTTTACTGTTTAGCAGCTTTCATTTGATACCCAACTAAAAATTTAAAAAAAATACAATTTTGGGCGCACTTTACATTTTCGCGACTAAAATTGGCAATGTTTAAAAATTTCGGATGAACTCCCGGAATTTTCATCGCGCCACAATAAGGTATTAGCATGAATTATTTCGAAATTGTAGCCCCAGCCGAACTATAGTGGTTGGAGGGGGGGATTTTTTTTTGGGTATATTTTGATTTTTTTAACCAATATGAAATGCAAAATTTAAAAAAGTACATATATACTAGTGTCCTACTCTTCAGCAGCTTTCATTTGATACCGAACTCAAAATTTAAAAAAAATAAAATTTTGGGCGCACTTCACTTTTTCGCGACTAAAATTGGCAATTTTTAAAAATTTAGGATGAACTCCCGGAATTTTCATTGCGCCACAACAAGGTATTAGCACGAATTATTTCGAAATTTTAGCACCAGCCGAACTATAGTTGTTGGGGAGGGGGACATTTTTTGTGTATATTTTGATTTATTTGCCTAATAAGGAATGCAAAATTTAAAAAAGTATTTATATATGTATTTGTTACCTACTATTCAGGAGCTTTCATTTGATACCCAACTCAAAATTTAAAAATGCTCACTTGATATATAATTAAAGAAAGTATAAGATTTTAAAACATTTTTATTTTAATTGATTTTATTTATTCTTTTTATGTAAAAACTAGCAATAGGAGTTTTCTAAAAAGAGAATCGCTTCCGGAGATATTTCCTTAATGGAATCTTCCCTTGGCTACTTAGAAAGGCAGTTCCGGGTCTAATATGATTAGGACCCACTAGTGTAGGGTATGACTCAACCAAATGCAATTATTTGGCAATTTCTCTACAAATAACCCGGTAGCTAGACAACTTTTACCCAAGCCAACTCCAACCCTATATAATACACATAATTATACTAACATTTTGTGGCCACAAGAAATCAGAGTGGTCGAATAGTTAGTGCATTTGCTTCTCGCCTGAAACTAACCCACAAACATGGTCACGTCTAGTTTTTTTAATGGTTCGAATACCATAAAAAGAGACTTATTTTATTAATAGATTTCATCCAGAAGATGTTTTCATCGATACTTGTTACATCAGATAATCACAGTTGCCTATTAGTTTAATTCCGTAATGCTCTTCTGATGCAGCTTGTATAAAGCCTGGAACTCTTCGTAATATCATAAACATCTAATTCTAGGTAAGAACATAATTTATTCTTTCAAATTATCATATATTGAAATAAATGTTTCACCCTTTCTACATTAGCCAATCAAAAAGGTATCATATTTGTCTTCAAAAATTGCAATCCAACATTCAAGTTTAATTTTAAATAGCAATTGCACCTTGATTATTATGTAGATTTCAGTGAACTATGGTTTGGTTTTGGATTATACCTTTTTGAAACCTCATGTTATAACACTATTTTTAATTTATGTTCAAGACTACGTGAGCTCTTTGTTATTTATTGTTTAGTTTAAATTAAAGATTTGTATGTATATGATTACACATATGTATACCTATTGGTAATAAACCTGCGACTAACTTCAGGAGCGCTAGATCTCCCCAGTGCTCCTGTTTGACTCAGGGATTTGCATATAACCACTACTTAAAAATTATTCGTTTGAAATTGTAATATAATATGATCATTTATTGTTCATATAGGCGTTTATTATTTTAAATATGTATTCATCTACAGCCCTCTGGCTTTTGTACTTTATTCATTCATTTATCTCTTTTAATAGTAGCTCGTGCCCAGAGAGAGTTACCCCCCCCCCCCCCCCCCCCTTGTGAACAGGTTATAATATGTAAATATATATACTAACAAATTAATAAAAATCTTCGATTTATGTACTTTTTTCAATAGCTAATTTATTATGTTAATAATGATGATGATCAAACAAATAAGATGATGATCAAGATAAAAGAAATGGCTACATAATATTTTTTTTTTTTTTTTAAATAAAACCTTAAAAAACTAGATAGGAATTTTTGGTCTTTCAAAATATCATTTAATTAAGTATAATTAATTAGTTTTTCTTAAAACATTTAAAGAAGGTTTAGTGATAGACGTTTAACTTTAATGGCATTTCAGAGGCGAAAAAAATATTTCAGAGATATAGTAGATGCTTTTTTATAATGAGTGATGTCGTAAAAAAGATAATTATATGTTTTTTTGGGGGGTTTGCTGTGTTGGTAGGCTTTTTTATCATTTCGGTTGCGGTCGATTTGTGTTTTTTTTTTTTTTTTTTTTTTTTTTAAGAAATGAAGATGGCCCCGAAATTGGGCCCGATGCTATTTTAGATGTTACGCGTAAAGTTGTCTGTTGAAACCACCAAGGTAATTAGGAAGGCCCGTTTCTATTTTAAGTGTTTGGGGTCACTCAAGGGTCGCTATGATGACCACTGTTAGCTAACTTCTTTCATTTTTAACTCCTCTTACTTTTTAGGATATATCACAACTGGGAAACATATCTTTCTAATCGTTTTTTAACTTTTTAAAACTTATTTTTCTTCACAAAACCATACAACTAAGTTGTATTTGATTGGAACATATATGTGTATATAATAATTTATAAGAATGATTTGGTGGAAAAATAAAAAATAACAATAATTATACTGTCATTTATAACAAAATTTTAAAATAAAATATGAGGATATTACATTGTTATAATAATAAAAAAAGAAGAAGCTTTCGAACGGGACTAAAACCCAAAACGAAAAAAAAAAAAAAAGAAGAAGAAAAAGTTTTTATTAAGGAAGTTCTTATCTACTAACATAATTTTAAAGATAGTTTTGAAAGGATTCCTCAAAAAATTTACAATAAGTTGATTTTGTTCCTTATAAGGCAACTTAATTTAAAAGGATGAGTAGTTTCTATGTCTACATCACGACTTAACTCGCAGTTACAGAACTAGTAATAGAGTATTAGATTAAAGTATTAAAAAGTTATTACTTTTATGTAGTATTAAGTAATGGCTTTACTTATAGTAGTTAGACTTAACACCTAGAAAATCTATATTTCTTTTGGTGAGTCTAATCTCGAACAAAAAGTGAACGTGGAGGTGAGAATTAATAGGTGAAATTATTAAAGAACTGAAAAATTAAAATTAAATAAATCATTTCAACTTTTTTCTAAAGAAAAATCTAGTTTTTGAGATATTGTGAAAATAATATCATTTTGCTAAATATCGAATAGAAGATATAACAATCAATCAGCATTTGAACATTTTTTCAGCGATAGTTTTGTTAGATTTTGTAGGAACTATTTTTTTTGAAAAACGAAGGCTTTCGGGGTTTAAATCTTCGAGCTGGCAAGATCCCTTAACTTTTCTAAAGGCCAATTTACTCTTTGATTAGTTTAAGTGCGAGTGTTTAATAAAAACACTAAATCCATATACGGATACCATGTGTTTAGTGTATGTGTTAAATCATTTTTAAGTGAATATTCACTGAATACTTGCAAAAATTTACTAAACACTTGCACTAATCAAAGTTTAAATGGGGCTTAATCCATAGTAGGAGGTTTGATAGAAAGACAGTGATGGTTTATTAGTATTAGTGGATGGGTGATGCTAGGGTTGAAAAGGCCTTGACAAGGCCCAACTTTTCTCTGCCCCCTACTATTAATACTTCGTTGAAATACATAATGACGAGATCCTACAAAATAGATACATAGCAAAATTAATCATCACACTTTCTAAATAAATTGCTATCTTCGAAAGAAGTCGATTCATCAAATATAAGTAATAAGGTAGGCACAAAAAATGCACTTCACCTAAAACCGAACTATTTGTATAATATTCCAAGTACGCTCTTTCCACTTGAGATAGTACGAGGAAATATAATTATCTGTCCCAAATATCGAGTTGGACAGCAAAATCAATCCACCTATGGACTTCGAAAAGCAAATGTTTATCAGTAGAAAATGAATGGTTATTCAACTGCAATTTATCCCATAATGTTGTATTTAATGGGTCAGTTTAATATCCATGATGAAATTATAACATGTAATGTTAAAAGTGCCATTGCCTGAATATATGACAATTCTTCTACGATGATTCATCAGTTGGATTAATTCAACTGAATATTTATCCTATACATTTATCCTATATTTATCCTATTTATATTTTTCATACTATTTAGCTTTTTCATATCTCGAAATTCACCACTACTGTATAGAACATTTATAATTTTATTACTTTACACTAGTATAAAATATGTGTTGAGTATAATTTTTTTTCTTTTCGTCTCTGAAACAGTAACTTAATCTGATGACATTTATATCTTCCATTCCAAAACAAAAATGATATAAAACGAAAATAAGCTAGATTTACAGCTTTTCTTGTTCAGTCCAGTTAACATTTTGAAGAGTACCAAAGGCAATGAAAAAAGCGAGAAGAGTTAACCTCGACAATAAATAATTCTGTGAGATGTAAATGGATCTTTCCTAGCAAAAGTATAAAATAACATTACCTGAATTCAAAAATGTATTCCTAAAAAAAAAAAAAAAAAACAACTATCGCTTGGGAGTAGATCTTTTTATTTATCTTGTAAAAGACCTTGTTCTAGAAAGTTTTTCTGAATGTTTATAATGATGTATTATGATCTAGAATATTTATTTACTTTATAATGATCATGGTATTACTAATTGACCGTAAGACACTGAAATACTTTTACCATTAATTTAAATTAATTATATACAGATCTAGTTGCTAGACTATGTCATTTTCGACGTTGGGGAGCCTCAACGGTTCGCTACCATTTCTAGAAGGATGTACATGGAGTCAGTGAGTGTTGACAACAGATAAATGACTATTAAAACATAATTATATATTATCTTACTTCGTATCGTAATAGTAATACTACAAATGTTTCATGAAATGTTCGAACTCATTGAACCAAATGGGAGTTATTACCTGTTGAAACAATTTCAGAAGAACATTAATAAATACAGTAGAGAACAAAGCAAGAAGATAGTACGAGTGTAAGGAAGGACCTCTGAGTTCATATTCAGGTTTCTTCCGACTTGAGATATTGTTTAGAAGATTCTTCACATTAGATTACCATTATGTTGTTGTACAGAACAATGATACCTGTAAAAGTTCAGACACCTTGTTACATATAAAGTCCCAGCCTTTGTTTCACATACTATAAACATTTAGGACTTTTGTTTTTTGTTTAACCTATATATTATTATTTTTAGTTCAATGCTTTTTTAATTAACCTTTTCTTTATATAACATATATAAATTTGTAAAAATTAAAATTACGTAATCTATAATATAATATTTATTGAGTCTTCTTATTTAATATTCGGTCAAATTGTTACAACCTGGACCAATTTATGAACGAACATTTCTATAAAAAAAAACCGTTGAATTGGTTTTTCTCCATTGTGTGATAGCGACTTATCATGAAAGAGATGTACTTCAAAAATCAAACAAGGTATTGTTATAAAATAATTGTATTTTATACAATTTGAACGGCTCCGGCTGTCTTCATGCAGCCTCCTTTAGATATAATCTACAAACAAAGTAGCAAACTTTAATTAGTAAGAATTCCAAAATCAAATATTAAAACAAGAAAAAAAGTGATAACAATAATAACAAAAATTTATTAAAATTAAAAACTGAAGTAAAAGTTTAGCTACACGCTTGCTATAGCTATAACATATTAAGTTAGGGGCTACCCTATACATATTAACATATAGGGTAGCGGTCTGGGATAGTGATGGCGTTAAGACGGCGGTAATCTCTACATGGCCTCCAACTACCGTCTTTCTTTGGAACCATATGTAACGCGCTGGCCCAAGGCGATTTAGAAGGTCTGCATATCCCGGCTTCCATCATGATTCTAAACTCTTCCTTGGCAATTTTAAGCTTTTCTGGTGTGAGTCTGCGCGGTCGGGTGAAGATCGGCGGACCTGTAGTGGCTATATGGTGGACTGTCCTGTGTTTGACCTCACCTGTGAATGGAGAGGGACGTGTGATGTCAGGGTATGTGGACAGAAGTTCGGTGAACTCGCAGGAACGGACTACGGTTATACAACCTCGAGTGCTGGTCTTTTTCACGGCTGCAGAGACCTGTAGTTGTGTTTCACCGTCAATTAACCTGCGGTGCCTTAAATCAACCAAGAAATTAAAATATTTAAGGAAGTCTGCCCCAACAATAGGTTTGTCAACGGTGGTCAAAATGAAGGGCCATTTGAACGAGCGCCGCAATCCGAGGTCGAGATCAAGCCACTTGTCTCCGTAAGTGGGCATTACGGCACCATTTGCTGCGAAGAGTTCAAACTTACTAGGACCTGATGCTTTGTCGCGCCAGGATGCGGGGAACACCGAATCGTCTGCGCCGGTATCGACCAAGAAAGAGGTTTTAGTTTTCTTGTTTGTTATAAAGAGTCGATTTCTGTTGCGATGTGTATTAAAGTGCTTTCCTATACCTTGTAAAGCTGCTAAACTATCTGACAGCTCATTTATTCTAGCAAGCAATAACTCTTGCGAGCTTGGCGATGACGTAGAAGGAGAATTCTCAATTGTTTTGACAGCCGGAAATGATGTTACATTTGTAAGTTTGTCAGCAAGTTCGGAGAGCTTGTCTAAATTTCCCTCGGCTACGGTTAGTACCGTTTGGAAATTAGTGGGCAGCCTTTGCATCCATACTGATTTTAAAATACCTTCGCTTACGCTGTTGCCAGCAAGGGCACGCATTTCGCGTAATAATGCGGAAGGTTTTTTATCCCCTAGGTCTAGTTCACTTATAAGAAGGCGGAGTTGCTTTTCCTCACTATCAGTAAAGGTGGATATCAATCTTTCTTTTAAAATTTTATACTTTTCTAATTGGGGAGGGTTGTCCAAAATGTCGATGACGTTTGCAAGGACCTCCGCGTCAACAGCGGATACAACGGTATAAAATTTTGTTTCATCTTCGGTAATGCCAGAATTCCGGAACTGTGCTTCTATCTGGTGAAACCATATCTTAGGGTTGTTACGCCAAAAGGGCGGAGGCTTAACGGCTACTCTATTTACCTGCGTGGTGGCTTCAGAGAGAGTAGTTCCTGGAGTCGCGCTGTCTGTCATTTCAGCAGTGTTCTGAACTCGGGGTCACCAGTTTAGCTACACGCTTGCTATAGCTATAATATATTAAGTTAGTTAAATAGAATAAACGCGAATTGAACACAAAAACTAGAATGATTATATTTCGACTTGACATGACATATTATAAACAATAACATTTTACGTAAGCGTAACATAAGGCAAAAGAATCTGATTGGCTGTCGCCACAAAAAGGAATGAAAAATACCAGTTGGTTTTGAAGATATTAAGTCCCTTCTAAACATACATGTGAAAGAATTAGGGAGGCATGAGATGCGGAAAATCAGGAAGAAGGGGAAATACCTACCATTAATGTGACATGCAGATAAAAAGATTAGAATACACAGATCAGAAAGATTAAGATTAGATTAAATAATAAAGATTAGAAAAAAGTCTATAAAGAGTCTACAAAAATGCAAGAAAATCCTTCCTCGCATCCTATTTTGGATAAATGGCACATAATTATGAAATAATGCGATTAAATGTGGGATTAAAAATTTGGTTGTTGGTCCTTATTTTAGTCCCTTTGGGATTTTATTCCATACCCACTTCTCTGCTCACTTCCACGGAAGTGGGCCGAATGTAAACCAGACATAATGTAAAATTAAATATGTGAAGACGATTGAACTTAATTTGGAACCATCTGTGAGCTACTTTCGACCAGCCATCTAAATTTAATAAAATCGTGAGTACTTTTAAACGTGTCGGTGTTAATTAAAAATTATCTATACTTTTTTTCGTGAATAAAAGTATGTATGTAGCGCAGAAAAATATTTCCCTGACCTATGACAGGGATTTCCGTCCTGGCATTTATTATTTTAAAGACAAAATATTTCTTTAATAGTTTATTACCCTCTGTAAGTATATTTGTAAAAAAAAAGCTCAGGATTTCTCCATCGGTCTATTGGGTACTCTATAATAGTTCAAGAATTAACATTCCACACAAGTTTCATCAAACGCTATATTTCAACTACTTTGGGTCACTTTAAAACTTTTAACACCAGATTCCAGGCATTTGCATCTGTTTATCACTATTACAATGTATAATTCACATCTTAAAAAATACAAATAATTAACATATTACATTTTTTTTTGCAATAATCTTCGAGAGAATTTGAGTCTATCTAAAACATTTCGTTCTTCAGAAATCACAATGCTTCCATACATACCTTCGGTAAGCACGGAAGCAAAAGTGGTATTTTGCTAAAAACATTTACCCTCAAACTTTCGTTCGGTTGTAAACTAAGTTAAAATATGAGTTCAATGGTAATTACTAAAGTGAAATGCATTTCAGTATACATAAACCTAAAAGATATTCGTACGCGCAATTAATAACGAAATTGACTAATATGATACCTTTATTTTTAAAAAAATATATTTACCACGCTTAACTAGATATTAGATCGTGAGAAATAACGAAGGATAAAACTTTTTCATAAAATCCCGAAAACGAGAATTCTACGAAATCAATTTAATAGGTGTTCTTGTTTAAAAACAATCCTTATTTAATTACAGCTTACTTAAAAAAAAAAGTAGTGAAGTGAAATAAAATATAATGCGTTTTAAAAAAACCCACTTTGGATTTCGTAAATAGGGTGGGTAAAAAACAAAATAGGCAAAAAGAACTATTCTATGTAAAAGAACATAAAAAAGAGTCATCGTCGAACCCTGAGATGATCCAATTTTTTACCACTCAGAAATACTAACGAAAAAAATCTCTCAGGTTGGAAGAAAGAAAAAATTACGTAAAAACAATTCAGTCTCCTTCTAAACTATGGCAAAATCTACCCCAGCTTAATGTCTTAAACATCCTTGATTGTAAAGGAAAAACAGCTGGGTAAAATAGAACTGCATTATTTCAACGACGGGATAATACACTATGAGATACTTATTTTTGAAGTAAGAGGCTTTTGTTAGCATCAGTCTCTTGTTTACATCGGCTTCCATTGTTCTTACATCGTTACGGTTTTTTTTTATACGGGGTATTTTTTTTATCGTTCACGTGGTTAAAATGGGTGTTTTGTAGAGTTTGCTTCTTTATTCAATAGATTGTGAGATATGAGTTGTAATGTTCTGTATCGTTGGAACGCAAATGGCTTTTTTAGAACTTTGGTAATAAATTGTTTTTTTTTTTTTTAATACATTTAGAGTATAAGACTTGAAGAAATTATATTTTACATTACTGTTATTGAATCGAAATGATCAATAGTTAACTATTGGGGACATGCTAGTTATTACCATTAAGTGCTAGGCTAGCGAGGATCACTCTAAATTAAAATTATATCATTGACTTACTTTTCTTATTATCCAAGAACTCCATCGCCTATGACAACTGCATATGCATATTTTCCGCTTCCTACGATCCTAACAAAAATTCTTAGGAGGTCCCCCAAGACTGAGGTGTTAAGACCAGGTGGAGGACCACCTTAAACGTTTAGGAATCAGAAGAGGGAGGGCTGTGGCCCAGAACAGAGACCTCTGGGGACAGAATGTGTTCCTGGCCCAGGTTCTTCGAGAGATGTAGCGCCAAGGATGTACGCAGGGTGCGATCCTAACTACGAATACTTAAACCACCTTATCCCCTTTGAAACTTGGCTGACTATATGGAGGATAATAACAAATGACCAGTAAAATACAAATATCCATATCACTTACACTCTCAGGAATTCAAATTTTTCCCAGTCATCCAGAACCTAAGGTGTGATCCCACAATCCTCATTCACCAGATATGTCTTCTCGACTGATGATTGACTTGAGCACAACACACTAAAACCAAACGTACGGACTAAAAGACAGTATAAACTCCATTTGTGACTTCTTCACCAATGATCCCCCCCCCCCCCTATCCTTTTATAATTCAATCCCTAAACCTATTTGGACCTATGGAATTAAGATCTGGAGTAGGATTAAGAGCTCAAATTTGTATAGATTTAAATCCCGTTAATGACAGATCCTTAAAAAAATTAGAATTTATCCATCATACGTTTCTGGCTTTCCAATTACCATGATCTTGTTCCTTCCTGTAAAATTTTCTGAAACCTTAAATTACCATCATAATCTTTTAGGCAAATCCATGGGATCCCTCCGTACCCTGACCAATCTCACCTGAAGGCGTTGGGCTCTAAACCTGTTACTATATTTACATCCTCATCCTTCACCCTCAACCAATGTACTGAATTAATCATGCACGACAGGACTACTACCACTGAGTAGCCCCTCCTATTCGATAATCCATATGATTCAATTCATTCATGAATTTGCAAGTAATATAATATGGAAAATAAAATTATTTATAATAATATTCTGTAATATTAATGTTTATACAAAAATAATTAATTAATAATAATTATGTACATAACATATTGACATTTGTAAATAATTGATTTATTTAGTTTTGTTGACGTAGCTTTGTCAGTTTTTAATAAACTTCATTACCAATTAAGAGAGATGTAGTATATTGACATTTGTAAATAATTAATTTATTTAGTTTTGTTAACATAACTTTGTTAGTTGTTAATAAACTTGATTTCCAACTAATATATCCTTATACATATATATTACAAATTATATGAAAGTAAAGAATTATTTTAAGTAAATCATGCTTAATAAATTTTATTTTGCTTTTAGATATTTTATAATTTTTTTTCTTTTTAATTTAACTTTACAATTATTATTTTATTTTTAAACCCATTTGTACTACTCCACCCTTACTCTTCGTTGTTATTCACCGCTATTTTATCCTTTCGACACCCACTTACTTTTGCTATTTCAACAAAATCCATTTTCTCTTCTCTTTTAATTTTTTTTTTTCATTTCTAGAAACAAAACAAATATATCATGATGGTAAAGTTGAATAGAATATTTTCGTTAAAACGTATAACTTCACACAAACAAACAAATATATAAATTTTTATGTATATCTTGTTTGATTCATTGTGTTTCATCCTCCAACCCTTGTTTGTCAGATACATCCCACAAAATTCAGGAACACTACATATATATATTTAAATCTCCATCATATATCCATATATTAATGTTAAAGCATGTATAATAGATGAAAACTGAATGCTGATAATGTCACACTACACCCTTTCTTTTTCCTCTGTTATGTATTTTTCCCAATGACGTAATGCTTTTTTTATATTATATTGAATTGATCTTATAATAATTACAAGATAAAAAAAACTTTTTATATACTAAGTTTTTAAATTTTCTGTCATAAATTATTATAAATTTGAAACCCGTCAAAATGAATAGTGTAGGTGTAAATATGGATATGTCAAAACAAATAAAATAACTTGCGGATTTTTTCCGAACTAACTTTCCATACAGCAAATTTGCTGAAAACGAATTAAATTCTGCTGAAAAATGACTAAAAGTATTAAAATAATGCATTGTCATCGTGTTC
>KZ651193.1:1106151-1122210 GCA_001010745.2 Gerris buenoi
TACTACATTAATATTTCAATATACCCCCCCCCCCGCTAGCCCAATTGGACAGGTCCTAAAAATAAGGCAAAACACAAAAAATATTGGTCTCTGTGGTCCAATGATATATCTAAGAGAGGATTTAAAAAAGTCAATTTTTAAAAATTTTAGGGAGCCGTAACTCGGGGGTTAAAAATATTTTGTGATTTGAAAAATCGAAGTTGGGGCTTCATTTTAAAGGCATTCAAATTTGGTTCACAAAAATATTATGTGGTAAAATGGCGGCCATTTTACCTCTAAAAGAATTCAATAAGCGCATACTGAAGATAGTAAAGGATAATAATATATATGCACATCTTGTTTCTTAAAAGTGAACAATACATATTTTTGTTTAAAAATTAAATAATAATGATAATAATGAATTCTTATGGCCGAAGAAACCCTTTTAGTAACTTGCTGGCAAGTACTTGACGGGATTTTTGTGCTTATCTTGAATGGCCGAGAACGTAATGGTTTTACAACAAGACAGAATTCATGCTCATTTTTAATGTTTACCAGCTTGTCCCCTAATTCATTGCATAGTAAATAAAGTAAGTAATAAGGCACAAGGAAGGTATGTACCCCTCAAATTTGCAGACTATTTTTTCTATACGTTTAAAATTGCATTTAGCGGTACTCTAGATATAAATAAATACATACATTAATTCTTTTATAACGCTAAAATTGTATTTTTTTATTACCTGGTAAATATTTATCAAATATACTTGCAATTACACAATGAATTAATTATTGGGGTGGAATGGTACATTTTACCTGAATCTGGTGTAATGCATTACATAAAAAAAAATCTTTGTAAGATTTGCAATTTAGAAATTTTAACTTCTTCTTTGACTAACCTACATTTTAGAGAAATATATAAAGTAAGGAAATGTATTAAAAGTTGAAATTATATAATTAAAAATTATCAGTAATTAAATTCATCTAAAGTAAGATTTTTTTTTGTCTCGTTAACATCTGCTCTATAAAATAAAGTTTTATAAGAATATATCTTTAATTGTAAAATGTTGTACGATATATATATATATATATATATATAACATTAAACCAGATTTACTATATAAGATAACAAATGTATAATTTATCTTGATTTAAACATATTATAAATCCACAAGAAATCCATTATAAAGAGAAATCAATGCTAGGAAATGGTGACAGAGCATACACTCTAGAGTAATGCATACGAATTACGGCACTTACATGAAATAAGAATGCGTAGAAAGAAGAATGCATTTTTTCTGTAACCTAATGTAAAAATGTAAGAAATGCACTCTCGCGGCTAAACGATGAACTAATAGTTCGCAACTAGGATGTCGTTACAAGCCATTTAGAATCGAGTAATAACCAGTATACTAGGAGGAAAAAGGTGTTTAATACTATAATGGGTTTTTTTTATATAAGTATGTTAATTGTCCATTTTGTTCTATTCGTTTATTTCTTTTATTATACAATATCACATTGTACATTGGATACATCTCTCATTGGAATTAGAGATAACACAAGAAAAGATTTACCATGATTTCAAGATATTTTTGGCATTTGAAATTGCATTAATAAGTTAAATAGTTTAATCTTTTGTCCAGTAATAGCCAATTTGGTTAGATTACCAAAATATATTCCCCAGTAATGGCTGTGCTAAATGCGAAGCCTTTTATCATGAATAATATCTAGGGTCTGTGGGGAAAGCCACTTAAGTCATTTTGCTGAGCCAGCCTTACAAAGCAAAAACAGAAAATTATAGATTTCTCCTTAACGGCTATTTCTAGGAAGTTGAAACCTTTTGGTATTTTATCGATTGTCAAATTAATTCATTCATTGGTTATCGTATTTGGTTGCTGATAACATTGACTTATGTCATTATGCCTTTGACTTATGTCATTATTCCTTTGAATTATGTCATTATATTTATTGACTTATTTTGTTTTTTTGTCCTTCGTCGATTGTTGCAAATAATATTAACGATAGATGGATAAAAGAGCAAACATTTTATCGATTTTTTTTATGATCAGGGTCTGTGGCTAGTATGGTTGTAGTGGGAAGATCTAACTAATATTGATGAAAACTTTTGGGTATTTAATAAAAAATTCTGATTATATTCCGTTCCTTTTCTGAACCAATAGGTATGGCTACTTGAAATTGGTCGGATTATAGATGATAAAAAAAACTACTTTTTTGAAAAATTTATTTATTTATTTATTTTTTGTCATTGGTAAGCTTTACCATACAACCATAAATATTTTATTTAGTATTTTAAATAATATTTCAGATTTTTTCTCTCTTGACGAATCTATATATTGCTTCATAAACGTATTTATCTGTAGTCTCAAATAATGTAAAGTAATTATACGGCCTTTGTACTCTTTTCGGAATTTTATTGAATAAAAACTCTCGACTTTTACTGAATTTTCTACACATCATGAGAACATGTTCCAAATCTCCTGATTCAAAAAACTACTTACATTTCTTGTTATAAGAGAGACAGGCTTAAATGGAGAGGATACATTTAATAATCATATAAATAATTTGTGTAATGTAACCACTAAGTATTGTGCCATTTTATAAATTTGTCGATTCCTATATTTTTTCTTGCAAAATGTGGACCTTACAAAAGTGCTGCTACATCTAGAAATTCATCACTTAAAAGTTTTTATACTGTGAATTTATCACTGCTTGATCAAACTAACTGATACAAATCATAAGGATTTAAATTCCAATGATTTTTTTATAAAAAAGGTAACTTATGTGGTTTATCCAGAAAAACTATTATTGTAATTAAAGTTAGACAAAAGAACGTAAGTCGACTTATGTGCTTTTTCCAGAATTCAATTTATGTGAATATTCCATTAAGTCATAAGTTATTTTTTTCTATAACCCGTTTAGAGCCAGCTTTGACTTATGTGGGTTTTACAGAAGGCAAAGTAAGGTCTTGGGAATGCATTAATCAAATAAAAAAAATTGACATTTTTGACTTGTGGTTTTTCCTGCCGACCCTAGATATATCCTCAGTATTCAATATTGAATTTTGCCATTCAAGCAATTCAAAGGAAGTTGAAATAAAATATGCTTCATTTTACTAGGCTACACATCTAAACTTGTTTTAACGTAACTTTTTTGAAATCTTTAATTTTAGCATAGATCAATAATTTTGACGCTACAAACCAATATTTTTTAATAATTACTAACCTGCACTCTCCCAGTTTCCTCCAGCCATCCTCTTTTACCTCATCCAACATGTCTTTCTGTCAGTTCCTTATAGAAATAATTCAGCAGATGCTTTCACCTAATTTGTACATGTCGGGTTGGCAGATGAGATCCATGTTTTTCAGTTTGGTATACTCCAAACTGATAATCCTTTATCATACAACGTGGAATCAAAGATTAAAGATATTTCCGGATGTATATTAAATGTTATTGACAATGCTGCTACTTCATAAATGTTCTGAAATATAAGAATTTATAACTAAATCTTTGTTTTTTTACTTATTACCTTAATCTAATTAATTTCGTTACTGGACTCAGCGCGTATATTTTAATTAAGCTTATAGTTATAAATAAAGCATAAAGTTCTTTTTAATACAACTTGAAAATTAATTTTGTTTCTTTCCAAACAATATGATGTATAATGTATTTTAATTAGATGGGCTAGCTGACCTAAGCCCCATTTTTCATAATAATAAGGTTTTAATGCTTTATAGAAATTCGTTCCTCCTTTCTTACTAAGAAATTAATTGGTAAAACAAAGAGCGAATTCTTCTAAATGAAAAATTTTCATTTTGAAGATAAGATTATAAACATTCTTTATTCTCGCTTTTGATAAATATTTTAATAAAATTTTTAAAGTTATATATTTTTATTGGTTGGAATTAATTTGAAATTATTTAAATCAAAATTGTTTAATTAAGGAGACTCGCGATTTTATTATTATATATAATAGAAAGTTTTATTATATCACCGGAAATATAAAATAGGCATTATATTGTTACTACATTTCTATTAATTCATTACGTATCTTTGTCTAGACGTTTTATAAAACAAAGTACGCTTAGCGTATGACAACACTGATGAACTCCCCGTCACAGAAAGGAACCTCTCACAACCTTCCGTGATAAGAATTCCAAATTAATCAGAATTAACTTTTACTCTTTGCGTTCATTGAATGATTATAATTGACCTAGAAAACAACAGCTTTACGACTTCCTCGCTTCATATTAACTAGTGTACAGAGTATCCTTTGAGTACTCTACACCATAAGAATCAACAGAGTGCCAGAAAGTAAAGAAAAAAAAAAATAATAAAAAAATAAAAAATACTTACGTAAATGAAAAAGGAATCGTTTGTAACTAAGAACAAACTGTAGCGCAATGGGCGATTCCGTGACACAATGCTATCGTAGAATGCGATAAACAAGAGGTTTGACACGCTGACACAGTCGCAGTAGAAAGAAATTCCACCTCTATTCAATAGGACTGCTTGAGGATCTTCAGGTCTTCTTCTAGATTAGTTTGTAACGCTTGTTATATTGAAATCTAGAACCCATTCATATCATTGTCGTCTCTTATTTCTTTTTCATTGCTGAAATTAGTTTACTTGCAACATTAGATGGATACAAAATTAACCAAGGATAACTTGGTGAGATACTTACTTAACCTAAGACATCATCGAAGTTCGTCGCTAGCTCCACTCTGTCTGTGGGGATGCCTTATGGAGTCTCTGCATTGAGGGTAAGACACACTACATTTTTGGTGTGTTTCTTTCTTGATAATAAGATACTCAGATAAAGTTCTTCGAGTTCTTGGTGACGTAGTTAAACTGGGTGTCTTTTTGGATAATTAAGATACATCCTCTGGGGTCCCATACATCCCACTATATGAAAGATAATGGTGGAGTCTATAAGATACACAAGAGTAAAAGAAAAGAAAGGGACAGTGGATCAAATAGCTGAATAGCACTCTTGGTCCTCGGTTCACGAACGTAGGTTTCAGTAATTGTTAACGCCGAGGCGGAGGTGGCAAAAGAAAATTATCCCTTCGAGTGAGGGTAACTGAATATGTTTCCTGAACTTTCTCAATAGATCGTAGATCGTGCCTCTAGTGCCGATTAGGCAAGGAAAAGGTTTCAGTAGGGAGACGAGACTAGTCTAATACACGATTAACTAAGATGCCTTGGAAAAATAGTTGAGAAACTTACTTTATGTGTCTCCTGTATGGTGACGAAATGCTTAATTGGTTTGATTTGTGTTGTTATCCAGATGTGTCAATCACAGTGCTTTCTCCAAACAACTCAATATCCAAAAAGATATCAAGGGCGTCGTCTAAGATAAAAAAAAAGGAAATATCAAGTGTAGCAATGCACTAAGTTCTATTTGGTCCGAGCTATATTCTTTCAACTAAAATATATTTAAAGCACTTTATCCTAATTTTAATCCGAAGCTGTAATAGGTGCATTGAAGGTCAATAAGGGATTCATTATTGAAGTGTTTGGACTTTTCATCTATACTATAATCGAGAATTGTTCTAACAACACGCCTCGAACTGATTTGTTACTGCTAATCTAAGGCAACCACAATTATTTCAATAATAATGAGTTTTGTTTTATTTTTTTTATTTGTTGGTCTTCAAATAGATATAAAGCCTCAAGTACACGGGGCGAGTTTACAAGCTACAATCCGGCTTTTATACAAGCAGCTCGTATAAACTAGCCCAGTGTACTCGATGCACTCGCTCCATTAGCTGCTACTAAAAAACCTCTGGAACAGCTACGTGGTTTCTACACGCTAGCTACTTGACTACTGAGCGTGTGGGAAGTTTCGTGTGGTACGACAACTAGCGCACTCGCCGACTCGCCGGCTTGTAGATTGTAAACTCTCCCCGAGTACTTGAGGCTTAATAACTCTGAATATAAATATCTAAATTAATGCGCTAATTTTACATTTTTCCTAAATATAAAATTAAGCCCGATACAACAGGCCTCAGGACTAGTAATCTATAAGACAGAAGAGATAAGTTAGTTGGCAAGATTATTAGCAAATAACTACTAGTACCAGTAAGTACTAAGTATAGTTAGTATGTGCCGAGAGTAATTTCTTAAGATAAGAAAACTATCTATTCCTAGATAGTTGTTGCGTGTTTGACTTGATTGCCGTTTCTGCAAAGTGCTGTTTCCAATTCGATGTCATAATCAATGATTTGTCTATCAGTCTTCACTTATAATAGGTTGTGTTGAATAAAAAGCAACAAATGAATCAGTGTAAATATCTTACTATTAATCGTGCTTGAGCTTGACACTAAATATTTAAACCCCTAGGAAATTTACTCAAAGTTATGTATTCGAATGATCTTTATGTATTCGAATGATCTTTAGGTATTTATTGTATTTGAGTTGCGAGGAAAGTAAGTTGTTAGATGATCAAGTAAATCAACCTTAACCAATGCAATCAATCTTCTTATCAATAAATCTATCTCACGTTTAAAATCCTATTATTATACTAGGTGCATCAAAACATTAGATGTTAGACTGTTTTTGAAATTGGAGATATAAAATATTTTCGTTCTTCAGAACGAACATAGCTTTCTTTACCCTCGGTAAGCTCGGAATTAATTAACCTTTGTCAGTAGTTATGTGTGACTTTCTCACACTAAATTAAATTTACAATGTTAAAAATAATAATTTTGGTAAAAAGACTAAAAAGAAAATTGGACTTTATTTATTCAAATCGCTACTTTTCTCAATAATGAAAAATGAATTCACAAATTCTTCCATTGTTTTCTCTAGCGCTAAAAATTTCCAATAAAGTATTTATATACTAATCAAAATTCTCTTAGCTAGTTAATCAACCTCGCTCAACGCTTTCTTCTTTATCTTGAATTCGTGGGTACTGTACTATTCTTAGGGACTTGAAAATCTTATTTAAAAAACTTTTAACTTATTTAAGTTACAACTAGGTATATAAGTGATTCGTCTGTCTTTAACCACCTCTGACGCACCTGAAACGTGTAACGTTCCAACTATGCTACTTGTAATAATCCTATACCAGGAAAAATATATAGGGAAGCCCCAAAAAATCATCTTTCAAAAACAAGGGGTGATTTTTTCTTACACAGAACTTTTTGTGTAGCGTTAATCGAAAGATGAAGGCGCCCTAACACAAATACATATTTGGTTTCGTGATTTGTACTAATTCATCTTTGCTTCATGTCTCCTTAAAAATTATGCTAGATATGGGAACGTCCATGGAGGCCATCTTAAAGGAATAGCACAAACAGTCTCTCCACGTAAATTGACAACATTCTATTTCCAAAGCAGCTTTCAGCCTTTAAAAGGCCATCATCAGTGCATATTGCGGAAGAAAAAAGTTACATTAATAAAAAGATTGTTTGACTGGCGAGTTAACTTCATACGTCAGAGTTTCACGCCAATCTCCAACTAGAAGTAAACTCGCCACTCACGAAATCTTTTTATTAATATAACTTTCTTTCTTCAGCAAAGGCACTGATGATGGCCTTTTGAAGGCTAAAGGTGCTCAATAAAATGGTTTTAATATTATGGGGAAAGATTGCTTGCTTTATTCATTTAAAATTATGTTTTTCATGTGCCCTCTCTATCGTTGATTTGTCACGACAATTGATTTGTCAACAAATCGACGAAAAATGTGAGAAAAACATAAAAATCTTACTTATTCTCTGACAAAAAAACAAAACATTTCTTTACACTATAAGGATTAGTCGTTAATCATTGCATTAGAATGATAGAAATGCATTTAAAGGCGTTTGTTCTTTTTTCTACTCTCCATCCTCCCCACTCCCCCAAAAAACAAAAAAAAATCTTTAGACTATTTGGAGTAGTCGTTGCTCATTGCGTTAGGATGACGAAAATGCAATTTTTACTTTTGCATTTGCTTCAGTCATTAAAAAAAAAATGCTTTATAGGGTATAGCTAAAACAAACTTTTGTTTTGTCTGGGCTGATTGTGCAGGTTAATGAACTCGTCTTATTTGTTAAATTGCTTATGGAACCTTTGAGTGTTCTTAAAGCACCTACTTGGCAACTTTATAGTTTATGTTTGCTCTATTAAAGTTTATAAGTCTCAAACACGCAAACTAGATGCCGATAAAATCTTGGATTATTTACAACTACTGACTTTTATTTCAAAATTTTGTCATTCACCTTGCTGTACACACTTGTGTTGTTAAAATGTTTATTATCTAACGGTTAGTTTAAAATAAAGTAGATGTAACTTAAAACAAATATTTTAAAATATTCCTCATTGGTAGTTGAAGTTAGTTGTTTTCGTATTTAACCTTGCTGGCGACCCCATGCCCAGAATGGGAATACTATTAATCATAGAGTCGTTGGCTCGCTTTAGTTTTAACCCTCAAACAAACTATTCTAGTAAGCTATTTTGTTTTTAATGTGTAATATTGGGCCGGGCGCCAGACCAACTTGAGTGTTCCTTCGTAGAGGGTGTTGAAACTTTTTGAAATAGCTATAAAATTTCTTAAACAAAATAACAGTTAGTAAGCAACTCTTTCTCCTATGAAATAGTTTGGTATCATTACACTCTTGCACAAAGAACGTTAATTGCTACAGACCATCGATTTTTTTTGTCCTTAGATAAACAATGGACATCTACAATAAGAACGCTTGGTCGATATTGTTACAAGACGACCTTGTTTTTCTGACGCTAAAAAATATTGTCACATTGTTCAGCGTTTTATTATAATTATTACTGAGAGAGCGTTAAATTTTTGTAAGGTTTTTCTAGTTAAATTGTAAGAAACAGAATTTATATGATAAAGCACGCAAATAATCTTATGTACTTTCGTTACATTTACCTATTTATAATTTAGGATTATTGTTCTTCTTGAATGATTTATGAATTTTAAAACATGCTATTTTTGGTAAATCTATATCAAAAGGATAAATTATTCTTTATATCTCATAAATATAAATTTTCAAACCAGTTTTAACAGTAACAAGTAAGGGTAATAAAATTTAAATAATTGAACAGGTACTAAATTATAATCAATTTCCGTCCCTGTTAATCTTTTTATATAATTTTGCATAAATGTATGTTCTTTGAAATCAGTTCAATAATCATTAGACTTGATGTGCGTGCTTCTATCAGTTCGATAATGATTAGGCTTGATGTGCATGCTTCTATCAGTTCGATAATGATTAGGCTTGATGTGCGTGCTTCTATCAGTTCGATAATGATTAGGCTTGATGTGCATGCTTCTATCAGTTCAATAATGATTAGGCTTGATATGCGTGCTTCTATCAGTTCGATTATAATTAGGCTTGATGGCCATGTTCTATATCAGTTCAATAATGATTGGACTTGATGGCCATGCTTCTACCAGTTCAATAATGATTAGGCTTGATGGCCATGCTTTTATTGGTTCAATAACGATTAGCCTTTATGCCATAAGCGACAACCTAAGACACAATCGAAAAACAATCACCATATCTTTATTTTTTTAAAAAAGGACTTAGGTCTGGACTAATAAGGATTAAGGTCCTCTGATTCCAGTGTGTTTTACTGCCTGGAAACATTCTTTTTTTTTTCATTAATGTAAATTTTTATTTTGGCCCTGCCAACAACATTTTTAGCAGAGCCTGAATCACCCATTAACAGAAGAGCCCTATCTTCGGGTATATCTTTTAATGAGAGGTTTTGTGCCTTCAATTATAATTGTTTTCTTAGGGTAACTACATTAAATTGACCAAATCAAGAAGACTATATAAATATTACAATAAAGACCGATTGTAGATCGATGCCAGTTTATTTTACATATTAAAATTACTTCTGGTAAAAAAAGGGACTTCTTCATTACTAAAAAAAATGACTTGAATCTCATCCTACTCTATTAATTCTAAAAATAGACAAAATATCAAGAAAAATAATTTATTTTTATGTTGTCCACACTTTTTTAATGGTACAAAGAAGAAAAACAATTAATTCTTAGTTTGATTCAACTAATAGGCCAGGTTTAATGCACTCAAATGTTTGAGTTTCTAAATCGATTTTTTTTTAAAAAAGCTGTAAGTATACACCAAAAGCCGTATAGTTAGCGTTGTTAAAAATGCATCCTTATATCAAAGAAGATTTGATAAATAGAACAAGTAATACTTAAGTAGTAGATATTTATAAAATTGATGGATTGCAAACCAATTTCCTACCAATTTCATCTATTTTCATTAATTAAAGGCTGTAATAAGGTTTTTTTTATTTCCAATATTTTTAACCTCTGATCAACTTGATTCACGTGAATTTCGAAATCAAACGAAGCCCTGTCATTTTTCGAACTATTTTTGAACGCAATTTAAAATAAAGTATAGCCTATAACAGACAAGAAAATATTTTTGAGAGACTTTAAAATTAGAGTTAATCTCGGGATTTGTGGATTTCTACAAATGTAAAATTCTTTCTTATACAATTCAGAAAAATATTGCCAATACCATAACAGTCTTAGGCCAGAGAATAATTTATATGTCTGTGTACTACATCATCATGCAGAGGACACACGTCAGAGATTTTTCGAATTTTTACGTTTCGGGCTTATTAAAGGGATCTTTCTTAAGGAAGATGTTTATGGTGTGATTTATCAGCAGCTGCTGCTATTGACAAGAACTGGTGAGCAACTATTGCCGATGGCTATTATCATGAGCAACTGACACTATTCACAAGTGCTCTTCTTGATATAATAGGGAATAATACATTCATTTACACTGGTGAAACATTGTTCCATCGAAGCTCAGGGTTTGTAATATGCATCGTAAATAACTAGAATCCATAGTTCGGTTCCTTACGGCAGGTGGAATTTTTATCCATAGTTATAACTATATCTTAAATAATAATGATTACTTGAGGGAGACGTAAATGAGAAAAATCATTCTACCGCCGAGACATATCGAACCTTGAGATTGCGCGTCCAAATCTCTACAAATTAAGCTACGCTGGCAAACGATTTTTCTCTGACCAAAGCGATAGATATGTCCTTATGGTATACTTAAAGGCTATGATATATCTATAGCCATATGTTTAGATAAAGTAAGTTGTTGCTGGAAGTGCAACTCATTGTGCATGCAATTAGATAAATTACCATTGAGAGTTTAGAAAGTTTAGCGTCGTTTAGAAACTGTTTTACAATTAGCTTAAAATTATTTGAAGGAGACGTAACAGAATAGCAAATAAATTTCACTGTCGGGGTGGAATGCATTTTTCTCGGTTACGACTCCCTTATAATTAAGCTAATTATAAAACCGTACATAAACGACGGTCACTTTCAAAGTTAATTTAATAGTAATAAACATGATCAGAATTGCAGTTTATAGTCCAGGAGAAAAATTATCTATACTTAAAAATATGTTGAAATCCTGAGATTGTACGAATGTGGAATGCAATTTGCTCTAATGAACGAAAAGTTTTTTATCGTAATAATATTAACTGAAATCCATTTCAGGCAGCAGAAAATATTTTTAGTTTCGTATCTATCACGTAGTCTGTCTTTCGTTCAATTTTTGCCAACGTTTAAAAACTACTCTTCTAATATTAATAAAATTTAGGTGGTTGGTCTTAGTTAGTCCATTGTTGCTCCCTAATAGGTTTTGACTTTTTGGCCTCTTTTACACACGCACAACGCGTTTTTTGACAATATCAAAAATGGCTCTTTAAAGTATTTAAAAGTACTCATGTGCATTTTAAGAAAATTGTTTGGTTTATCGAAAAATTGCCACGTTTGCGCTCATTAAATTTTACTTAATTGATACTTTTATTTATGTAAAAATTCAATAAAAAAGATTTTAAAATTTGGTCAGAGACAACTCAAACTTTCTCATATACGAGTTAATAATTAATGGCCTAGTGTTTCCATTTATAGTTTCCGTTGGTACATTTAATTATTATTGAAACTTTTATTAACATATATCATAATAATTGCAAGATAAAAAGAACTTTTTATATACTACGTTTTTAAATTTTCTTAAACCGTGCCATCGATATATTTGAAAGAATATAATCGATATATTTCCTGTTTTGCTGTTTCATTTAACGTTTATCTCTTATTTATAAAGGGGCCCACACACTTACAGTTTAACTGCAGGCTGTTATCTTATACGATTATCGTAAGGCCTAAATCTCAGACCACCACACATTAACAGTCCACCGCCTGCAGGCAATCGTAAAGAACTACAGATCTGTGCCTGCATGCGCCACACACTGTGCGATGAGCGCCTGCAGGCCGAGATCTGACGATTTTTAACTGCAGTCCGTCGGAGGGAAATAAACAAAATAAAGACGATTCACTCTACAAGAGTGCAGGCCGACTGGCGTCTTTGTCCTTGAGGCACAGGCCTGACAGTCCACGGACTGTCGTCTCTCCTTCCATCCGATCCTCGCCTCTTCCCTCCATACACCTACAGTTCACCTCCGACTGCAGTCCGTCATCTTAGGAAAAACTGACGAGTGTGTGGCCAAGATCCGTGGACTGTCAGATCATTATCTTCAGTTAAACTGGTAAGGCGCGTTTACACTGCAGTTTGCAACAAAAAAGTTTGCAACTTTTAGATTTGTTTGCAACATTTTAGTTTCAAACTTTTTGGTTTGAAACAAAAAAGTTGCAAACAAATTTGGAGTTTTTAAAGGCAATAAATGTTTCAAACATTTTATTGGAAACATATTTTTGAAACATTTTGGATGGCTTGGTTATTCAAGATGTGGAGAGTGGAGGACGTAATAGCAAATGCAAATACATGTTATATTTTGGCTACTGAAAGATCACCAAGAAGATACTGGATAAGACCGTCGCTACGAGAAAGAACCAGATACAGTGACAGTGCACTTTTGGAAGATCTGAACAGGAATGGTGTTGATCGACTGTCAGGTGAAACTGAAGTGTGTGAGGGNAAAAAAAATTCTAAATCATAATAATTTTACTGATTAATAACAAAATTATACATTTTAATTCTTATACAGCCATACTTCACTATTGACACTTCTCATTCTGTTCCATTCGTTCCTATCCTGCGCAACTCTCTGCCATGTCGCTCCTCCACAGCTCCTCCTCATTTCTTCATCCCGTCTTTGTCCTGGTCTTCCTTTGTCTCTCCTTAGCTCTCTAGGGTACCAGTCTATCATTTACTTAGTCCATCTGTCGTCCTTAACCCTTGCAATATGCCCTGCCCAGTTCCATTTCCTTTCTATTATAGATTTTTCCGATGTCCTCTAAACATGTCTGTTCTCTAAGCCAGCTGTTTCTTCTCCTGTCTCTTCTAGTTATTTTCATCATATTTCTCTCCATGGCTCTCTGTGTTACTCTCATCTTCTTTACGATCATTTCCGTCAAAGTTCATGTCTCTGCTCCTACTCAGTCACTACTCGGGATGTTAGTTAAAATTCGATTGCAAGATTTGTTCCGGACAAAAAAACAAACAAACCAGAAACCAAGTTAATAAAAACGTAGTAAAAATAGCTTACCCTTGGCGGGGAAATGAATTCAGCCTCTCTCTCTCCGTCTTTAAAGCTATTTTCTCAGAGCTTAATTTTTACCGGGGAAACGGCTTATATCGTTAGATTTGTATTTAAATGGACTAAATTTAGAATTAAAAAAAAAAAAAATCGTCGAACCGGTTTCGAGAAATTTTTTGGGGGTAGCGCCCTCAAAATGTATTTCTCGATTTCCACATGTATAAAAAATAACAAACATGTATAACAATTCCGTCAAAATCGGCCTAGTAGTTTAGGCTCTAGGCATCTACACAGACAAACAGACGACCGACAGACATTTTTTTTAAAAAAAATCACTTTTTTGGACTCAGGGGACCTCAAAACGTGTAAAAAAATTAAAATCGAATTTTCGCGTCATCACAATACTGGCTTTTTTTATGAGAAAGTAAAAAGGGAGGAAAACTTAAATAAATTTGACAGTGATGGGTTGTATAGTATAAGCATTATATCATTAACGTACGCGAAAAAAGCTGTAAGCACCACTAATTGGTAGACTAAAAAAAATGTTTATTCATTTCTTTTGCATTTATCCAACTTTTAAACGGAACAAACCAACTTTTTAACGGAAACAATACATTATGTACTTACGTTACGTGCGCATAAGTATATTTATATATCTTTAACTCAGGCACACAGGGGTGCAGGCAGGGCAGGGTAGCACTGATTTTTGGACCTCTGAAATATACGACACTGCGTGACTTGAGACGCAGAGTACTACGCCACACGTGGCCTATCTATCACCAGTGACTCTGCCGTCTCAGTTCGCATGGTCTTATATTATATTGTAGCTGTTGAAAAAAACGGTGCTGCTCTGCCCTGCGATGACTGCGTCTCAATGCGCGTGGAGAGAGGGTAGGTTGTAGTTCCGCCACCTCAATTTCTAGAAATCGAGCACTGAGTTGTGTATATGTATTATTATATTTGCTTCCGAGCTCACTGTAGTTAACGGATGCATCTAAAGAACGATGTTTTCTTCAAATATTCCCTGACAGAACTTGTCAAGAACATGTTTCCTTCGTTTCAAACATTAATGGAACATTTCTACTCAGGGAACCCATAAAATAATCACTTGTTCGATTTGAATAACAATTTGGATGGATAGGTCATAATTAACCCCTTGTTGGCTCCATATTAATCAAAACCTTCTGCCCCTGCACCCATTGCTTTCTACCATGTATGCCGAAGTTATTATTTGATGTTAATTTGTAACAACAATTAGATTGTTAATTTATTGTCATTTGTCCCATTACGAGTTTACGTCACTGTTATTTAATGTACTTGTCACTATGTCCTTGTGTAGTGTGAACATGTCCGGGTTTTCGAAATTTTAAGGGGATCTTCTTCCATTATCTTGTATTGTGTAATCTAATCGGATATTTATAGAAAGGTTTTTAAACATCTGGTGTGTTATAAGAACTGTCCGGGTTATATGTTTTTCCGGTTCTATGGGTCTAACAGGTTTTCAAGTTCAAGTTCGAAGCAGGTTTACATAGTTTAAAATTAATAGACGGAATAAAAAATCGTCACATTATGGCTTGAGGCTTGGGTCCATAAATATAATTAAAGATAATAATTTAAACTTGTTTGTTTTTTCTTCATATTTTTTTTTTTTAACTTATAAAAGTTTATTACGATGTTATTAATAGTAAGTAGATAATTTAACATCCTCCAGGAACATTCCTGCCAAAAATAATAAAAAAAGTTTTAATAATTCTAAGTTAATAGTGGCTCATTATCAGAAAAACACAGTCAAGGAGTTTAATAGTGGTAGTATTTTAAATTAAATTATTTAAAGATGAAATTATTTAAATTATTCTATTAAAACTCTTAAATCAACATAATATGTCGTTGAAAGGCGTTATTTAAATTGTAATAATTTATATTTTTAGAAGAAAGTCAATTCATATTAAGAATTTAAATCAGTAATACTGTTACTGCTAAAGAGAAGAGGAACAAGGCAATAAACATCCTACCGCCGCACCCCGCAGCTGAGAACACAACTATTGACTCCTAGGTCTAGTTGGATCTAGGAGTCCAACTAGACCTAATCTCCTAGACCGAATAATCCAATGTTTGTCCAACCAGTGGTGTACCAAGGTCTTGTGCCACCCGGGGCGGGATATTATGTTGACACCCCCCTAAGAAATGATGATAAGGTCAGTGGCGGATCCAGGACCTAATTTTGGAGGAGGCAATCCATGTATGGAATACCCCCTAAGAAAAAGATGAGTCCAAGGGAATAATTTATAAATTTAGAATTGAAATTGGTGTTTTACTCTTAACAAACTTAAGAAAAATCCTATATTATGAATACATTTAAAGGAAATACGACTCAAAATCTTTCGAATAACTAAATTTAATTATAACTTAAATGAAATCATTGAGTTTTTATACCAATGGTATAGTAAGGTTTCATGATTCATAGAAACAAACTAGAATCTGCAACAGGACCGCTGATTGGATTTCCGGGACCCTGGGCAAGTTAGCATGAGAGCCACTTTGAAAAAATAATGGCGGGGG